>CAUYUJ010017333.1:233842-239478 GCA_963575745.1 Prorocentrum cordatum
GCCCCGGCCCCGGCCCGGCCCCGGCCCGGCCCGGCCGCGCCTCGGTTTCTGGCCCCGGCCCGGCCCCGCCCCGGCCTGGCTTCATAATAAGAATCATAACAACAACAATAACAATAACAACAATAATATCAATAATTATGTTGTTGGTGATGATGATGATGAGGAGGAGGAGGATGATGATGGTGTGAATGATGATGATGATGATGATGATGATGATGATGATGATGACGATGTTGACGGTGGTGATGATGATGAGGGTGATGATGATGATGGCGATAACGATGATGATGAGGATGAGGAGGATTCTGATGAGGATGATGAGGAGGACGAAGATGGGGATGATGGCGAGGATGCATGTGGTGATGGTGATGATGATGCTGATGTCTCTCGGGCTTACGCCACACCCTCGACCCCTTGAGGTGCTCCGATTTTCTGCGGGACGCCCCCCTCGTGTCCCCTGCTGTCCCCCTCGTGCCCCCCCCTTGTCCCCTCGTGTCCTCCTCGTGTCCCCTGCTGCCCCCTTCGCGCCCCCCTCGTGTCCCCGGCTGTTCCCCTCGCGTCCTCGTGTCCCCCCCCTGTCCCCTGCTGTCCCCCTGGTGCTCCCTGATGTCCAATTCGCGCCCCCCTGTCCCCTGCTGTCCCCCTCGTGTCCCCCTCGCGTCCCCTGCTGCCCCCTCGCGCCCCCCTCGCGGCCCCCTGCATGTCCGCGGCTGTCCCCTTCGCGTCCCCCTGTTGTCCCCCTGTCGTCCCCTCCGTGTCCCTGCTGTCCCCTGCTGTCCCCTTCGCGTCCCCCTCGTGTCCCCCGCTGTCCCCCTCGTGTCCCCTGCTGTCCCCCTCGCCCTCCCCCCTGTCCCTTGCTGCCCCCTGCTGTCCCTTCGCGTCCGCATTCCCCTCGTGTCCCTGCTGTCCCCTTGCGCGTCCTTCGTGTCCCCTGCTGTCGCCCCTCGTGGTCCCCTGTCCCCCCTCGCGTCCACTGCGCCCCCTCGCGCCCCCCTCGCGCTCCCCTGCTGCCCCCTGCTGCCCCCTCGTGTTCCCCCGCGGTCCCTCGGTCCCCTCGTGTCCCCCCTCGTGTCCCCCTCTGTCCACCCATCGTGCCCCCCTCGTGCCCCCTGCTGTCCCTCGCGCCCCCCTCGTGTCCTCTCTGCCCACTGCTCTGCCCCCCTCGTGGGCCCCCCTGTCCTTCGTGCCCCCCGCTGTTCTCCTCGCGCCCCCCTCGTGTCAACTGCTGTCCCCTTCGCGTTCATCTCGTGTCCCCTGCTGCCGGCTCGCGCACGGCCCTTCGCGCCCCCTGCTCCCCTTCCTTGTCCCCTGCTGCCCCCTCGTGTTCCCCTGATGTCGCTTCGCGTCTCCCTCGTGCCCCTGCTGCCCCCTCGTTCCCCCCTTTCCCTCGTGCCCCCTCGTGCCCCCTGCTGTCCCTTTCGCGTCCCCCTCGTGTCCCCTGACTTCCCCCTCGCGCCCCTCCCGCCCCCCCCCTCCCCCTCGTGGTCTCCCCTTGTGTCCCCTGGTGTCCCCTTCGCGCTCCCCCCGTGTCCCTGCTGCCTCCCCTCGCGCCCCCCCCTGTCCCCTCGCGCCCCCACTCTCGCCCCCTGCTGTACCCCTTCGCGCCCCCCCTCGCGCCGCCTGCTGTCCCCCTCGACCCCCCTTGTGTCCCCCCCCCATGTCCCCTCGTGTCCCCCTCGTGTCCCCTGATGTCCCCTTCGCGTCCCCCTCGTGTCCCCTGCTGCCCCCCTCGTGTCCCCCTCGTGTCCCCTGCTGTCCTCCTCGTGTCCCCCTCGGGCCCCGGCCCTGGCCCTGGCCCCGGCCCCGGCCCCGGCCCGGCCCTGGCCCCGGCCCTGGCCCGGCCGCGCCCCGGTTTCTGGCCCCAGCCAGGCCCCGGCCTGGCCCCGGCCTGGTCTGTGCCCGGCCGGGTCATAATAATAATAATGATGATGCTGATGATGATGATGGTGATGATGATGCGAATGATGCGAGTGATGATGCGAATGATGGTGATGATGATGATGTTGATGATGATGTGAATGAGGTTGATGATGATGGTGGTGGTGATGATGGTGGTGATGATGTTGATGGTGTTGATGATGATGATGATAAGGGTGATGGTGATGATGATGATGGCGATAACGATGACTATGTCATCGTTGTCGTCGTCGTCGTAGGGCTTGGTGGTGGTGATGTTGATGTTGGTGGTGGTGATGGTGATTGTCATGTTGATGATGATGACGATGATGGGGATGATGACGACGACGATGTCGATTATTGATGGTGATGATGGTGACGGTGATGATGATGATGCTGATGGTAATGCCGATGACGATGACGATGGCGATGATGATAAAACTGGTAACCGGAAAATCTGGTTACCACTTTTGTTCGTCGCCTGTCCATTTTTCTCTTCGCGGCCCTCCTCCTCCCCCTTCTTCCTCCCCCGTCCTGCTGCCGGCCCGCGAGCCTGCCGAGACAGGCACTGCCCGTGGCACGGCGCCATCGCCATCGATATACTCAGCATTGCCATTGCCTGTCGCACAAGGCAGGTGTCTTCTCGCGTGCCCATGCCCCGCAATTATATATTCAAAGCCCGCCCATGAGGGCCGACTGTCATCGCCCTCGCCTTCGTCACCTGTCGTGGCCGCCGCCGGCTCGAGCGCCCTGGCTCCGTTGGGCTAAATGGCGGCAGGCCCCCTGTTGGGGGCCGAGTTCTCCCTCGCTACGTTGCTCGCCCCCCTCCCAGCGACGGCCTTTGGGGATGTGGCGCGGGTGCTTTCCGCTGCCCCCTCGGCCCTGGCAGTGCCCTTCGTGAAGACGCTCGCGGAGCGGAACCACGGGGTCGAGTTGGCCGACAACACCGTGACGAATGTGTTGTGGAAGCTCGGCCACTACGGTGGCATCGGTCGGGGCGTTGACTATGACTTCAACAACCCGCGCCTCAAGGACCTGCAGAAGCTTGCGCCGTCGGCCCCCACCATTCAGGTGCATTCCAATCACGGGGTTTGCCCCCGCTGCCGCCGTGCGGAGCTCCAGCGCTGCAGCCCGAAGACAAGCAGCCGCGTGCCGTTCAACATCAAACGGCGCAACGGCGTTGGGATGATTCTGGAAACCCGGTGCCGCGTCTACACCATGGGCGCTGGGATCCAGAATGCCTCGTTCTCGGAGGAGTACTGTCCCAAGTGCTCCTTGTGCTTTCTCGGGCAATGGCAATGCGAGAAGCGCGACCGAAGTTCTGGGCGAGGGACTTATGGGAGGATGACAAACATCAAGCTCGTCGCGGGGATCAGCCCCCTCAAGTATTTCGTCGTCCCACGGGACAGAGCTTGGTACGCCGTGGACGCGAAGCTCCTGCAATTCCTCGCGGATGAACTGCGCCGCGGCGGGGGGACTTTCAACTCTGCAGTTTTGGCATGGAGCGAGCAACGCGCTGAGATTGCACAGCGGGGGTTGATTCCCGGCGAAGACTTGGCGCTGCTACGCGCCAATGGCGTTCGCTTGGAGGACGCGTGGTACGGGCGCCACGCTGTCCGCCTTGCCGGCTGCGCCGCGTCCGATGTCAAGTGGTCTTTCACCCGGTGCGGCTTGGAGTCGACGTTGCTCGCCCTCGCGCACGCCGTGCGCCGCGCCCACCTTCAGCGCGCTGTTGACCGCGCCCGTGGATGCCCGAAGTGCGCGGGTGAGCTCCTTGTCCTACTTGACGAGAAGTACGGGGCGCGTCGTTTCATCTGCGGTGGGTTAGACGGTTACGAAAGCATGGGCACGCTGCAGATGGAGCTCTACACAGGGTGTTTGCAAAATGCCCCCGCGGGGCGGTTCTTCTGCGCTCAGTGCCAGACGCGGCGCGTGGGGCAGAACAATCTCACCCCGCAGACGCAGATTCTGGGCGTCGCGCCCGCGGAATCCCGCGAAGGGTCTTCGCTCAAGTACTTGGTGCGCTGTTCGGACCCGGGCAACCCGAGCGAGTCTTTCGATGCCTTTTTGCCGAGGGCGGAGGTGCCCCCCGAGCTGCTGGCGGCCTACGAGAAGTCCTTGCTTCCAGCACATGGGGACCACGGGAGCCAGAAGGCGCGGCCTGCGTGGCTCAAAGGCCATCGGCAGGTCACGCGGTGGCTGAAGGGGCAGATGCAGGCGTGCCAAGGGGGCGCGCGCTCTGACGCCAGCGCCGCCCCTCGCGCCAGGGGCGCCGGCGCCGGCGCGGCCGGAAGGGCCGGGGCGGCGCCGGGGGGCGCCGCGGCCGCGGTCGCGCCTCCGCGACGCCGGCCCGCTCCCGCCGACCAGGAGCCGCAGCGACCCGGGAAAAGGGCGGCGACCGCGCCGAGGCGAGCCGGCCGCGTCGGCCCCGCGGCCGCCCGCTCCACCGCGGCGCAAACGGCGAGCAGCTCCGCGGGCGGCGGCGACAATGCTGCAGGCGCCTCCGCGGCGACGGCCCGCTCCCGCCGACCGGGGGCCGCGGGGCTGCCCGGGAAGCGGGCGGCGCCCGCGCCGAAGCGAGCCGGCCGCGTCGGCCCCGCGGCCGCCCGCCCCACTGCGGCGCAGACGGCGAGCAGCTCCGCGGGCGGCGGCGGTGATGCTGCAGGTACGAAGCGCAAGCAGTGCCGCGGCTGGCTTGCGCTGAACGCGCAAGAGGAGCAGTCCATCTTGGCATGCGGCGTCGATAAGCTCCAGGACTCTGACAAGATCAGGAGATGCACTGGCGGCATTATGACAGCCGTCACGTCTTGCGGCTGGCTCATGGATTGGATGGAGCTGACCCGCGGCGAGTCCATCGAGGTGGTGTACGCTTTCGCTTTGCGGCTCCACAAGGACCCCCCCATTGGTCGCCGACGGGGAATTCGCTCGATTTGGCGCCCCGCGAAGACGGGGTGATCTCCCGGGGGGGAAAAGGCTGGCACCGGGGCAGCGCGGCTCCAGAGGGCTCTGGGCGACCCCCGGGACGTCGCACGGTGCGCGAGTTCAGTTACGCTTTACTATCCAAGGTTGCCCTTTTCCCTCCGCGGAGCTCGCGCTCGTTTTCGCGGGCCGCTCGATCGCGCGCGAGGACGCCCAGGACCTCGGCTGCGTCATTGGGTGGCTCGGCTATGACAACGCCTGCAAGTTGCTTTCCATGGCGCGCGTCAAGAAGGATGACTGCCTGCCGTGGACCAAATCGCTGGCCGAGGAAGTGCGCATTGTCCTGGACGGCTTCCACCGGGACAACCACACGTGGTGCCTCAATGCGCTCCCGGAAGTGGACCCGCTGCAGCCGGTGAACGCAAAGTTCCTGGAGTCCAAGAACACGGAGGCTTCCGGGGGCCTACAGATTGACACCACCACCAAGATCGGGGTTCACCTCCATCGAGGGATGTTGACCCACGCTTTCGGTGTTGGTGGTAATATTTAGGCAACTTTAAGCCTAAATATTACCACCAACACCGGAATCGTGGGTCAACATCCCTCGATGGAGGTGACCTCCGATCTTGGTGTTGGTGTCTCTCTGTAAGCCTCCCAGGCTTGCGAGCAGCTCAACGCGTGGATCAGCCCCAGGACGCGAGTGTGCCTCGAGATGACGAGGGCGCATTTCCAGCTCCACTGGAGGATATCATGGCTGATTCGCCGATTCCGACGGGACCCCTGGCTCTCGCTAGGCGACCGCCTGTGAACCCTACCCCCCC
>CAUYUJ010017334.1:0-67500 GCA_963575745.1 Prorocentrum cordatum
GCGCGGGCGCGGGCGTGGGCGCGGGCGCGGGCGTGGGCGTGGGCGCGGGCGCTAGGGCGGTGCGCGGGCGCGGGCGCGGGTGCGCGCGAAGTGCGCGGGCGCGCGTAGAGTGCGCGCGTGCGTGCGCCTGCGTGCGCGCGTGCGCGCGCGTGTGCGTGCGCGTGTGCGCGTGCGTGCGCGCGTGCGTGCGAGTGTGTGCGTGTGCGTGCGCGTGTGCGCGCGCATGTAAGCGTGCGTCTGCGCGCGCGCGCGTGCGCTCTCGCGCGCGCGCGTGCGCGCGTGCATGTGCGCGCGCGTGCGAGTGCGAGCGCGAGCGCGAGCGCGCGCCCGCGCGCGCGCGCGCGTGTGTGCACGCGCTCGCGCGCGCGTGCGAGTGCGTGCGCGTGCGCGCGCGGGGCGCGCGTGCGAGCGCGCTTGCGCGTGCGTGTGCGTAGTCGTGGGCGTGGGCGTGCGCGCGTGCGTGCGCGTGTGCGCGCGCGTGCGCGAGCGCGTGCGTGCGCGCGCGCGTGCGCGTGCGTGCGCGTGCGCGTGCGCGTGCGCGTGTGCGCACGCGTGTGCGCGTGCGTGGGCGTGGGCAGGTGCGTGTCCTGACCGGCTGAAGGCTCGAACTCTAGCCGCGCGCGCGGGCTCTTCTCCGGTTCTGGGCGCCCTGTCGCTGCGCGTAGGGCCGCGATGCCAAAGAGTGCGTGCGCGCGCGCGTGTGCGTGCGTGCGCGTGCGTGCGAGTGTGCGTTTGAATGTGTGTGGGTGTATGTGTGCGTGTGCGTATGGTGTGTGTGCCTCTCTGTGTGTGGTGCGTGTGCGTGTTTGGATGTGTGTGGGTGTATGTGTGCGCGTGCGCATGGTGTGTGTGTGTGTGTGTGCGCGTGCCTCTCTGCGTGCATGGTGCGTGTGTGTGTCTCTGTGTGCGCGTGCGTTCTCGTGCGTGGTGCGTGGTGTGGGTGTGGCGTGTGGTGTGTAGTGTGCGGTGTGTAGTGCGTGGTATGTGGTGTCTGGTGCATGGTGTGTGGTGTGTGGTATGTGGTGCGTGCTGCATGCAAGTGCGCGTGTGGATATGTGTGTGAATGTGTGCGTGTGCGTGTGCGTGGTGCGTGGTGCGCGTGTGTGTGTGTGTGCGCGTGCGTGTGGTGCGTGTGTTGTGCGTTGTGTGTTGTATGGTGTGTGTTGTGTGTGCTGCGTGTAACGTGTGCTGTGTGTTGCGTGTGTTGTGTGCGCTGTATATGTTGTGTGGTGTGCGTTGTGTGTTGTGTGTTGTGTGATGTGTGGTATGTGTGGGGTGCGTTGTGCTGTATGTTGTGCGATGTGCGTTGTGTGTTGTGTGTTGCGTGTGATGTGGGTTGTGAATTGTGTTTCACGTGCGTGTTGTGCGTTGCGTGATGTGCGCTGTAAGGCGCGTTGCGTGGCATCCGCGCGTGGGTGGGCGCGCGTGCGCGTCGCGCGTTTCGCGTTGAATGTTGCGCGTGTGCGTGTGATGTTTGTTTTGTGTGTGTTGTGCGTGGTGTGTGCGTTGCGTGTTGGGCATTGTGCGTTGTGTGTGTGTGTTGTGCGTTGCGCGTGTTGTGTACGTTGTGTGCGTTGTGTGTTGTGTGATGCGTTGTGCGTTGTGCGCGCGGCGCGCGTGGTCGCGCGCGCGCGCGTGCATGCGCCCGTGCGTGCGCGCGCGCGGGCGTGAGCGCGCGTGCGATGGGGCGTGCATGTGCGCGCGTGCGATGTGTATGTGTGCGTGCGTGTCTGTGCGTGCCTGCGCGCGCACGCGTGGGCGCGCGCGTCGCGGCCAGCGCAGCTCGCGCTGCCCAGCCGACGGGCAGCGCGCTGCCCCATCGCTTGCGAAACTGCGAAACCACCCTGAAGCGAAGGAGGAGAGGAGTAGCAGCAGCAGGGACAGGAGAAGAGCGAGGAGTAAGAGCAGAGCCAAGACAAGACAGGACAGGACAATACAATGATAAGACAACGAGCCATGGCTCGACTTCCAGGAAGAACAGGACAATGGGAAGATACTGAGGGGGAGCTGGGCGGCGACCAGGACGGGACCGCGGCAGCAGAGCAGATTCCCCCTCAATCACCATCACCACCAGCAGCATCAGTTCCCTGATCATCATCAGCAGCATCACCACCATCAGACCATTCCCCCTCATCTTCCTGGTTACCCCCCCTCCTCCTTCAACCCCTCTCCCATACAAACAACTCTTCTTCGTCCAGGCGTTTCGCCTGAGAGTTCCCCGCCACTTGCAACCCCCCTGCGCGAATTGCCCCGACAGCCACACGGATGGAGGGCGGGTCGTTAAACATTGCGACACTAGCCATAGCGCAGCGCACGGTCGTCAGAAGAAACTTCCGGCAGTCGCAGGGATGGAGGGCATATCGTTTTCAACGCGTGGTCATTGTTTTGGCGCAGCGCACACTCATTGTCACAGCTTGATCACCCGCAAACATGGAGGCAATATAGTTTCCAACATATGGCTCTGGTCTGGAGGCCGCGCAAGTTCGCCCCACGCGCTTCCAACGTCAAAGAGATAAAGAACTAATCGTTCTCAACAGGTTGCTCTGGCCGCGCGCCGCGCCCGTTTGTCTGCTGTCGTCAGCCTGGAGGGCGGCTCTTTTCCTCCATGGAGCTCTCGTTTCAGACTTCGCTGCGACCCCGCGCGCACATTGCAGAGATGGGGGAGGGGGGGCGGTTCCTTGTGAACGTGGGCCTTCCGCTCGAAGTGCAACCAGCTGCGCGAAAAGTTGCGGCGCGCCCAAGGCAAGCGACGGTCCGTTTTCCAACTGGGGCTCTCGCTGAAATCACTACGACGTGAACCGGCTACGGCAGGTTCGTGTCGTGTCGACCCCGGCGTTGGTTTTTGACACCGCGTGGAAGGTTCAACCTTGAACGATCGGCGGCTTTTCGATCGCCCGATCGTTCCATATAGGCCGATTCTGGGCCACTGGCGGCGTTCAACCTTGAACGCCCGCGGCGGGGTCGCCGAGGGTCGACACGACGCAAACCTACCGTACACGGAAGGAGGGCGGACCCTTTTTCAGAAAGGGGCTCTCGACGGACGCGTGCTCCGCCTCTCTGCGCATATCGCGCTCGCACCTGCAAGTTCTGCTCCGCGCGGACCTCTCGCCTCGGTGACCAGCCCATGCGGCCGCTCCATTTTTCAAGGGGGGTGCCTCTCGTAGAGCAGACAAAGTTAACCGTCGGCATAACCGTCATCGCTGCCACCATCAGCATCATCATCATCATCATCATCATCATCATCATCATCATCATCATCATCATCATCATCATCATCATCATCATCATCATCATCATCATCATCATCATCATCATCATCGGCATCATCAGCACCATCAGTATCAGCATCATAACCCATCAGCATCGCCGTCCTGAGTTTACTTCTCACTGCCAGCAACTGCGAAAGACGGCGCACGGACCGGGATCCTGCCATCGGGGCCGCCGCGAAGCACAGGCAAGCTCAAAGCCTCGACAAGGCGAGCTCGCCTTGAAGACAAAATCACAAGTTGAAAATGAGAGCGGTGGAGGAGAGGAGGAGGCGGAAGACTTGACCGACATCAAACGGCGGCGGACCCAAAGAGAGCATCGGAAACCCGTGAGATCACGACGACCCTGAGCTCACGATGTAGGCCATCAACTGCGAGAGACGGAGCACGGAGAAGGATCCTGTCATCGGGGCAACCGCCAAGCACAGGCGCGCATGAAGTCTCGACAGGGCGAGCTCGCCCTGAAGACAAAATCACCAGAGATGCCCCCGATTTTGCTGGGCAATCTGGCAGCGCCGAAAAAAGGAAAGACGCGCTAACTCAACGCTTCATGGATAATGCCACCAGTGGCCCTTCTTTCAGCACTGAGAAAAAGACGCGCCAGTGCAGCGCAGAGCTTGCGTGGATATTCAGCCCCTCCTTGGCATTGAACCCACCCTGGGGCAGGCCGGGGCAGGGCCCCCGGCGCTGCTGGCGGGGGCGACGAGCGCGGCCACAGATGCCTCGCCTGGAGCCCACGCAACACGATGCCCGAAGCGGCCCCGGGCCAAGGTCGCCAAACATCAGCCCTGCATCTCCTTCCAAGGCGCGCCCCGCTAACGCGTGGAAGTAACATGGGAAGCAACGGCCCGACGTCGAGCCAAAGCTTTGATGCGGGGGGGCATCCATAATCTAGACGAGTTTGGGTTCTCAACGCTCCAAAGGATACGCGTAAACAGACTGATACAAGCGAGCGTTGCAATGAAAGTGTTCAACGTGTTGGAGACTTCAACGATCACCTGCAGACGAGGTTTGAGGTCGGAGAGGCCGAGGAGATGAAGGTCGGAGCGAACAGGTGGCGCGCCGACCATGGTCTCGGCAACGCGTCAGCGCGCTGCAAGGGGCACCAGCACGTCAGCCTCTCGACCGGCCTGCTCCCGTCCGTGACAAA
This sequence comes from Prorocentrum cordatum, assembly GCA_963575745.1. Classification (NCBI taxonomy): domain Eukaryota; class Dinophyceae; order Prorocentrales; family Prorocentraceae; genus Prorocentrum; species Prorocentrum cordatum. The sequence goes on from CAUYUJ010017334.1 coordinate 4,417, forward strand.
ATCAACGAGCGGTTGCATGGGCGAGAGAGGTCGCGCCTGTCTCCGAGGGTCGGACCCCATGCGAGCACTGGCATGGCTAAATCGGCGACAGCTTTAGCACACCCCCCCGCGCCTAAAAAAATGGCCCGGCATCGCTGGCGGGCCGGGGGGGATGGCTCCGCTGGCGAGGCCAGGCCGCGGCGCTGCCGGCTCAGACGCGCGGCGCGGGCCTCGGCGCGGCGGCACCCGGCGGCGGGCAGCTGCCGCAGCGACTTGGTGAGCCGACCCCCTTTCCCGCACCTCCGCTCGGAGCTCCTCTACTTCCAGCGGCCCCGGCGGCGGAGCAGCGCGAGGTCGCGCGGGGCCGCGGCGCAGTCGTGGCCGGGCCCCGAGCGGCGGAGCTGACAGACGCCGCTCGCCCCGAGCATCGCCAGCCCCAGGGCGCGCGCCGCCTCGCGCCCGCCGCCGGCCACGGTCATCAGGGCCGCAGCCGGGCCCGTCTGCACCCCGAGGTCGGCGCAGACCGACGCGTCGAACACATCAGTCTCGGAGACCGCGCCGGCGCCCCGGGCGCGCAGCGTCGCCGAGACGAAGCGGCGCGCGCCCAGCGACGCCACCGTCGGCGGCGCGATCTCCCGAGACCGCAGTCCGCGGATGTCTCCTGGGCGGGCGTAAATCTCGAAGTGGGGCCAGGTCGCGGGGCCCTCCAGGGCGCAGCGATGACGGGGCAGATAGTTCACCACCATGGCGACGAACTCGCAGGGAGGGGCCACGCAAGGGCGCGGCGGCGCGAGATTGCGCCACTCGTGGGCCGCCCGCGCGGCGAGCGGCAGGCCGAACGGACCCGCCCTGGCGCGGCGCGGCCCCCTCCGGGCGATCGGCGCAATCACGCGGTCGGCGCAGGTCTGGCGGTGGCCCCGCTGGAACAGGTGGCCGATGTAGTCGCGCACGGCAGCGCCGAGGCCCGTCGGCCGCGCCACTGAGCGCCTGCGCTGGCGAGCCCAAGCGCCGAAGCCCTGGAGCCTGCCCACGCGGGCCTGGCGGCCAGCCTGGGTCTTCGCGGACGCCGCGCTGAGCGTGGGAACCCCCGATGACGCATCGATCATCCGAGCCCGTCGCAGCGGGATCGGCAGCGAGCTCTTGCCCTGGTGGGCCCCCGGGGGGCTTGGAGGATTGGCGAGGGCGCCGGATCCGAGGTGGCGACTCGCGCCGCTCGAGCGAGCCCAGGCGCAACTGTCGCCTCGCCAACGGCGGCCGCATGCCGCGCGCGGGGGTAGCACCGCAGGAGCCCTGGACCCATCGCCAGCTGCAGCGCGAAAAACACGAGACGAAGGTCATCGACCACATATGGAAAATATGGAGAAGCCTCGGGCCAGGAGGCGGCTGCGGTTCCAGTGCGTCAACAACGCCCACGACTTCCATGTTGCCATCGGCCCCGGGGCCACGCGGTAGCGCGCGCTGGCCCTCCTCGCGCGCCTCTGCGTGTAAGTGATGCTGTTCAGGCCCTCGTGCGCGATAAAATGCTTTGCCGCCGTGCTGTCCATGATCGCGCCCTCCAGCGTGCTCACCTCCCCCTTCCACCCGCGCAGGTATTGCCCCATCCTCAAGCGCGCGCGCAGTCGTAGACCTTCTGGGTTCCTGGCGGGCGACGTGCACGGACGACTCGTCGGGGCCTACCTTCTGGATCACCGGGGGCGGCTGGCCGGGGCCCCCCCGACCTCTGGACGGGCCGCCAACCACGTTGCGCTCGGAGGGGATCCAGGGCATACAGAACGAGCTCCCAGACGCCAGGGAGAGGGCGCCAATGCGACGCACGATGCCCAACGCAGCGCGACTGCGAGCTCTCATCCTGGAAGCCGCCGAGACAGACGCGAGGGAGTCTCCGAAGACAAGCAACCTCTTCCCGTGACCCCGAGACGCCCAGGGAGCACGGCGAACGCGGCAAAGGACAGCGCGAGCCCCAGCCCTCAAGACAATCCCACTTTCGACGACCAGCGACATGCCAGCGGGGTTGCTCCAGATATTTCTTCGGCACCCCAGGAGAAGTAATCAGATCTCCAACCGCAGGCGGTCCAACGGGCTGGCTGTCGCCTCACTGACAGGCGGAGGCAAGCGCGGCGGCCCCCTGCCCAGCGCCGACAGCTGCGGCCCCGTCGGCGAATCGGCCTCGCAGGCGCCCGACCCCCAGGGGGGGCGTCAACGCGGCCGACGGAAGGGGGCCACTGGGCGCGGAGGTCACGCCACAATAGAGGGGCGACACCATCCCAGGCCACGAGCCCCTGCCTCACCCGTGACCAGATCTGGAGGGGCACCTCGCAGGCGTCACACTGCTGGACGAGACGGAAGCTCGCCTCAAACATGCCGAGGCCCTCCCCGCGAGCAATTGCCGCGAAGATGGCGCGGCCCATCGCGCGCTCGACGTCACGGCTGCGGACGCGGCCGCGCCGCGGCAGCCCGCGCGCAGCCAGCCGCGCGCGCCGAGCGCGGCCGACGCAGAGAGGTGCCCAGTCGAGGTGATGAACCACCCCAGCACGGCATACTCGCCCTCGTCGTCACCGTAGTGCGACTCGCGGGTCGCGGTAAGCCCGCGCCGCCTCAACTCCGCCATCACGCGGGAGACGGAGTCGCGCGCCGCGCCTGCGTCGTGGCCTATGCCCACGAAGCGCCGACGAACTCCAGGTGGCACGCAGGGCTCAGCGGCGGCACCGGGCGGCCGTCGCGAAGACGGGCGCCGTCGCCAGAGCCAACAGCCCCGGCGGCGCGCCCCGCGATGGACCGAAACCACCACGTGGCCCAAGACCAGCCCATCGGCACAGCCCTCAGTTGCGGGCGGAGCTCGGCGGAGGCCTCGACGCTAGCCGCCCCGAGGCCGGCGATGCCCTGGGCGCCCGCGCGCGCGGGCCTGAGGGCGAAGACCGAGCGCAATCGCCCCGGCAGCTCGAGGTGGTAGAAGGCGCACTTCAGGTCAGCGCCCTCCATGGTGAGCAGCTAAGTCATCATCGGCAATCTCGAGCATACCAAAGGCGTCGCCCGTGGCCATTCGAACGCCAGGGGGCCCCGTGAACACTTCATTGGAACGGCGAAAGTCCGCCGCCACGCGGAGACGGCCGCCACTCTTCTTGACCGAGAAGATCTCGGCCCCCACGCCATCCTCCAAGCGGAAGTCAACGAGGCGCCGCTCATGCAGCAACTGAACAAAACTGGACCGGCCCCGCTGATCACGGAGAAGAGGATCGGGATAAGGAGCAGGCGCGAAGCTACGCCGAAGACGCGCGGCAGCCTCGCTCGGGCCAAGCATGCCCTGCAGAACGAACTGTTCGACCTCGGCTTGGGCGCCCCCCCCCCCGCGCGCCCGCCGGGGGCACGGGCGCCGAGCTGACGTCGGGCAAGGAGAGGAGCGCGGGGTCGCAGCTCCCGAGGGGCGGCAGCTCGACAGCGCAGGCGCCCCCGGCCACGCGCAGCTGCGCAAGCGCTGTCGGCGCAGGAGAAGACGAGGGCGGAGCGCCAAGACACCTCGCGGACTCGTCGACGCGGGAAAAGCACTGGCTCTGAGCCAGCGATGGCCCCACGCAGCGTGCAGAACGGCCACGACCACCTCTCAACGAAGGGTCATGAAGCCAATGAGGGGCGCCGCCGCACTGGAAAATATCGCTACACACACCTCGCCTCCGACCAGTTCTTTGCCTCGCGCCTCTGGCAAGCGCGCCGCAGCAGCCTTGCCCAGCGGCCCCCTGGCGAAGGGGCACGGCGAGAAGAAGATGCCCCGGGGCCGACATCTGCCAAAGTCGTGGACGTCTTGAGCGCGGGTAGGCTCGCAGTTGGAGCCCGAGCGGAAGGGTAGAGCACTCGCGCTGGCACCCCCGCCGATGCCAGCACGGCCACGCAGCTCAGCCATTGTGGCGCCTGAAAAAACTCGCGAGCAGCTCCGCTTCCTTCTCGACATTGCGGCAAGCATGCTCGATCAGCTCGGGAGACATCGTCTCGGATGACGTGGACCTCGAAACTCCCAGGCAAGCCGCCTACTCCTCCAGACGCATCTTGCCACCGATGCCTTCGCTCTGAGCTTTCTCGGCCTCGTCCCAGTGCGCAGAAGCTTTGGTCTGGAGCCTCCTGCACTTCATGACAAAGCTGGCCAAGTTCGCCCAATCGAGGAGGCCCTGGAAGAAGGCTGCCCTGACCTGCCGGCACTGCTGACGACGCTCCTGAAACCCCCCAGCCCGCGGCCCCCAGCAACCAGACCTGGTGGAAATGCTCTGGATGACCCTCGATCCCGAAGCCTCCCCTCTCCAGGACGTTCATGCGCGAGGCCGCAGTCCCCGGCCCAGGCAGAGCCGAGTCGGAGCCGACATCCTCTTAGCGCGTCATCTCGATCATCTGGTGCCTCGGCACGTCCTTCTGGCTCAAAGGCTCGCGGACGAGAGGGAGGATCCTCGCGTCCACGCCCGCCAGGCAGCACATGGATGTCGCGGCTCTGCGCGCGCAGGTTCGCCAGCAGCCCCAGGTTGCCGATCGTTCGCGCCCGGCGGCGGCACTGGGCCATGGAGATGTGTTCCGCATCCACCGTCAGCTGTCAGCTGGCCCAGCTCAACGTCGGCGGGCTCCGGGAGGAACCGATACACCTGGTCGGCCCATCGAATCGTCCCGAACGCCGCCCTCGTCCAGGCCCACGTAGCCACGGCTGCGAGGACGCGCGTCGCGCCGCAGCGCCGCACAGCAGCACCCCAAGCAGGCCGCGGTGACCCCGAAGCCGACCGCGCCGCCCAGCAGCCCCGAGGCCAGCGAGCGCACGTCCAGCCCCGCATCGGTCACGGCGCTCAGAGCCGCCGCGCTGGCCCCCGCCCCAAGCGCGCTAGTGGCTGCCGCGGGCTCGGGCACCGCTTACGGCGCACACGCGGGGCATGCAGGCGCCGGGCAAGGGGCAGCCGCTGGGCAACTCACAGGCGCCGCCTCCGCGCACGGCGGGATCGCAGGGCACTGCAGGGAGCACCCGGGACAAGGCGCAGGCGTGCCACACGCCAGGGAGCAGGTGGGGCTCGGAGGGCAGGATGGTACCTGTGGGCACCTGGTGAGGTAGGATACCACCCCCGTCAAAGCGTGGTTAGTGAGCCTCTCCCACATCACTCAAGACTTGAGCGACATCAAGCGGCGGCGGACCCAAAGAGAGCATCGGAAACCCGTAAGATCACGACAATCAGCAGCATCATCATCATCATCATCATCATCATCATCATCATCATCATCATCATCATCATCATCAGCAGCAGCAGCAGCAGCAGCAGCATCATCATCATCATCATCATCATCATCATCATCATCATCATCATCATCATCATCATCATCATCATCATCATCATCATCACATCATCATCAGCATCATCATCATCATCATCATCATCATCATCATCATCATCATCATCATCATCATCATCATCATCACCATCATCATCATCATCATCATCACATCATCATCATCATCATCATCAGCATCAGCATCATCATCATCATCATCATCATCATCATCATCATCATCATCATCATCATCATCATCATCATCATCATCCTCATCAACAACATCATCATCATCATCAACATCATCATCATCAGCATCAGCATCATCATCATCAGCAGCATCAGCATCAGCATCAGCATCAGCAGCAGCATCATAATCATCAGCAGCAGCATCATCAGCATCATCAGCATCATCACCATCATCATCCTCATCATCATCAGCATCATCATCATCATGATCATCATCAATATCATCATCATCATCAACATCAGTTTCATCATCATCATCATCATCATCATCAGCAGCATCATCATCATCATTATCATGATCATCGACATCATGATCATCAGCATCATAATCATCAGCATCATCATCATCGTCATCATAAGGGTAATCGCCCTCGTCCTCGTCATCGCCATTACCATCATCATAACCAACAACACCACCACCAGAACCATAATGATCATCATCATCATCATCATCAGCAGCATCACCAGCACTATAACAATCACGATCGCCATTACCACCACCATCCATCCCCCCTCTCCATCACCATAATCATAATCACCATCATCATTACACACAGACGCGACAGGCGCAGACACACACACACACACACACACACAAACCCGCACATACACACACACTCACAGGCGCACACACACACACAAACCCGCACACACACACACACACACACACACACACACACACGCGCGCACTTTGAGCGTTGTGGGCGGGGCAGGACAAGCCACTCACCGTGCGATAATGGCGGGCCTAGCTAGAGCAAGCCACGGCGAGCCTGGGCAAGAGGCCTCACGCGACGTAGCACATGCCAGAAGCCGGCCAGACTGCGGACAACAGCGGGCCAGCAAGACAAGGAAGGGCAAGGGGGGGTCAAGCAAAGCGAAGGGGGAAGCGAGGAGCGAGGAGCGACGGCGAACAGCCAAGGGAGACAGACGGACGGACGCGAGGGACGACAGGCCGACCGACGGATGAAAGGGAGCCGAGGGGAGGAAGAGGGAAGGCACCACGCACCACAAGGGCAAGGAAAGATACGAAGAGAAGGAGGAACCAGCCGAGGAGGGAAGCGGGGGGGGAGGAAATGGGAACGGAGGCACAACACAAAAACAGGTGGGAGATGAAAAGGGGCGGACCCAGCTCAACGGGTCCGTGAGCGGGCTCTTGGCGACATCTGTTGGCGAGGACCTCGCCTGGCACATGCTACGCCTGCTCGGGTGGAGAGCGCCTCTGGCGTCACGGCCATCCGCCCCATCCGCCCCGGAAAAAGGGCTGGCGGGGGCCCGCAGCCTGGTGCCACTATGAAGAGCATCGGCGGGGTTGGAGGCAGTCGGGAGGAGCTCTGGGAGCTCATGTGGCGGATCCCAGCGGGGTCCACCCGGCCCCTGAAAGTCCACCAGCGAGGGCCCGTGGGCGGGGGACCCGCGCAACGTGGGCCCGCGGGGCCCAGGCGCCCCGCGGGACACCAACCCCCCAGGCACGGGCGCGGGCATGGAAACAGCGGGGGGAGCAACTTGGCCGCACTGCAGCGCGTCGTGGATGCTGGGGCAGACCGAGGAGGGACCACCGAGCCCCTGGAAGCTGTCGCCGCCGGCACCGGGATCCGAGGGGCCGACGGGTATCCTGGTTGGGCCCATCCCTCGGGGTGGCGCACGCGGCCGTCGCGCGATTGTCTGGGAAGATGTTGGCGGGGGAGTCGACCCCGGCACCGAGCGTACCGGCGGGGCTCAAACTAAACGGGTCGTCAAGCGAAGGGGGGGGGAGGCGCCTGAGACCGCGGGGACGCCAGATCGGACGCGCGAGTTGACAGCGTGCTACCCGAGCAGGTCGGGGGATGGCCTCGATGGGCCGTCACCAGGGGTCCCAAGGAGCACGGACTTCGCGGGAGTCTCCGAGGGCTCGTGGGCCACTGCGTGTCCATAGGAGTCGCGGCAGGTCGCGGTCTCGGAGGGGCCAGCTAACCCTCCATGGTGGGGAGCCCTGGGGGAAGTTTCAGTACGCGAGCAGGGCGCCGAGCGCGGCGCAGCAGCGGCAACGGGGTTGGAGGCGAATGCGAATGGGCCGAGCCCGGGGGTTCGGGAGCTCCGCGGGAGAGCCCCTGGGGGGCCCGCCTGGCCCGTGGAGGCTGGCCAGCACGAGCCCGAGGGGATTGGGGGGAGGGGCCCCCGGAAGGGGCGCCCGCAGAGCCCCGCGGCGGCCGCACGGATCCCACGCGGCCCGATCGCTCCCTCGCCGAGCCGCAGCGTGCGTCGCGCCGTCCAAAGCCTCGCCACCACGGCGTGGAGAGCCCCGCGGGCGGCGTCGCGGCCGTCGGCCCCCGGCGGCTGGGGGCCGGAGGCGGGCGGCCGTGGGGCAGCTGCGGGGGCCGTGGGGCAGCACGGGGCAGCTCCGCAGCAGCTGCGTCGGGGCGGGGGCAGCCGTCGAGCAGCAGGGCTTCTTCCCGTCCGACGGCTGGGAGCTCGATCTCGGGGCGGGAGGAGGAGTCGGGAAGCGCGGCTCCTGGCATCGGGGCGGCGGGAGAGACGGGGTATAGTCGGCCTGTATCATGAGGATGCGCGATAAGGGTGCAAGGGCCTTGGAGGGCCATTCCGAAGCTTCTCGAGCGGGGCGCGGCCAACAAAAGTGGCCAAGGATGGGCCGAAGGGGCAAGGATGTAAGGGTACACTTGGTAAGGCTGCCCATCCTTACTATGCGGGTTGACTGTAGCTGGCGAGGAGGGCGCTGGAAGGGAAATGGTCAAGGAAAAGGGCGCAAGCGGGACGTCGTTGTGGTCAATAATGACGTTAACAAACCTGATGGCGAGGAACGGCGCCGGTGTTGGTCAAGCGGGAGAGCGGGAACCTCGTGAAGTTCCTGTTTCCGCTGGCGCCCCCGCTGTTGAAAGGGATCTTGCCGGTACAGCCTCCGCCACCGCCATGGAATACGGGACGCAATTTGTCGACCCCCTGCAGTCCTACGGTGCCCAAGTTCCACGTGAAGATCAATATGTTGTCCAGACAAGAGAAAAAGAAAAACAAGAAGAAGAAGAAGAAAAAGAATAAGAAGAAGAAGAAGTAATCCAGCATTCGAAGACGATGAAGATGAAGAAGACGGAGAGGAGGGAGACGGCCGTCTACACGAAGCCGCCGCTGTCCAGCTGTTCGATATTTCCAGCAACAAGAGCATCTGCACGAGGAAGCCCAAGAATAACAAACCCCGCAAGAAGAAGACAAGCAAGATAATAATGAGCAGCAGTTGGAGGTGCCGGCCTCGACCGCAACTTCTCCTGGCCTGAATTCGCATCCTGTTCGACATGTGTCTGGCACGTGCGAGCTCGTGACGGAGAGTTTAGCTGTTACTTCGACGGCCACTTCTTCAGCCTCTGCTTATGGTGCACGTCACACGGCTGGCGATCTGTCCTGGGCCTCTCCTGAGATGCTCGCCAAGCTGGAGTCGCTGGGCCCCGTGCGTCCTGACTGAATCGGTTACCTCATGCAGGAGAGAGGTCGTGCATACGGTCTTGGACTTCATCTTACATTACCAGGTGAGCTTCGCAGAGCAGGGTGGGAGTTCCAGGTCTTCACCATAGATTTGTGTGTACCAGGTGTTCGACGGCTTCAAGCCCTTTTTGGCTCAATCCTCCTCCTCCGCCTGGCCCTCGGCGCCAGTCGGCCTGCCAGCCGCCGCGCCGTTTTGCAGTCGTTCCCGCTGCCGTCCACAGCAAAAAGTCCTCCGTCCCTGCCTCCCTCATCCTCCTCCCCTCTTTCATCATCCTTCTGATGTTTTGCTCTGCGGGGCCGTGCGCAGAATCACTCTGGTAGAAGGCGCACTGGCGGCGGATAGCAGCGGTGGGAGAAAGCAGAATGGCGGCGAGAGGAGAACGAGCGGAGAGACAGGGAAGACCTCGTTCCTCCTTCTTCTCTTCCACCTCCTGTGAGCTGTGAGCTAGGGGCGCTCGGGTCGTCCTTCGTTTTCCTCCTCCTCCTCCTCCTCCCTCCCTCCCTCTCTCCCTCCCCTCCCTCCACCTCCCTCCTCACCCCAGGGCGCCAGAATTCGGCCCGGCGTTGGCCATCGACAGCGTGCCCGGCACGTTGCTATCCTCGGACGTGAATTCGTCGGGGATGTTGCCGCCAGAGCGCGGGATTGTCCGCCCTGTGCCCCGGCCCCAACCGAGGGTCGCCGAAGGGAGGAGGAGGAGGAGGAGGAGGAGGAGGAGGAGGAGGAGGAGGCGGCAACCAGTGTCAACCCAAGGCGCATCACCGATGTTGCAATCAACCCTCCGTCCAAGTTCCCCCTTCAAGGATCCCAACAATTGTGCAATGCGGGAAATGGTCCATGAGACTCTGCCAAACCACCGTTCTTACGACTTCAACGCCGCGGATAAACGTGACTGTTGCGTCCTGACATCATGGCATCGCCCCAAAACACCATTCCTGGGACTTCAACACCCCGAATCCACGTGACTGGTGCGTCCTGACGATCCTCAACCGTCTCCGAACACCGTTCCTGGGACTTCAATCGTACGAACCCTTGAAGCTCTAGCACTGTTTAGATGCATGCGCGCGGCGCTGAAACGAGAACCATATGTTGAAAAAGAGCCGCCCTCCATCCTTAGAACGGTTGCAAACTTTGAAAACATGTGTGCACGGCGCTGAAATGAAAACCACATTTTGAAAACGGCCCGCTCTCCACCCGTGAAACGATTGCACATGTGGAAAAAAAGAAAGAGAAAAAAACAAAAAAAAAAAAAAAAAAAAAAAAAAAAAAACGAATTTGCACCTCGCTCAGGCGAGAGCCACCTTTTGAAAGCGGCACGCCCTCCATCCGAATCCGCGAAACGGCTGCACATGTTTACAACAAATGCGCGCTTCGCTAAGGCGAAGGCCAACTTTTGGAAACGAACCGCCCTCAATCCGTGAAGCTGCTGTAAGTGTCAAGCTTCAGGATCATGGATGGTGATGAAGTCTGAGGCGAAACACCATGCCAGCTCACCGACACGTTTAGGGGTGCGACTGAAATCGCTTGTTCACCAGAGAACAGAAATCACCTTTCATGAAGAAAAAGGGATGGAGGAAGAAAAGGAAGATCTATATCACCTTGCTCTCCACATATGGCTCGTTCCAAGAACCCTGCATTCAAGCAAATTAGCCCATCTTGCAAGGGTGACGCTGACTTCTGCCAGCGACGGCTGGCCTTCCGCAAGCTTCCGCCAGCGGAGCCGCCACCGATGTACGTCCGCTGGTTCCCGCCGAAGAAGGAAGTGTCACCTTCTCGACCCATCGAAGGCGAAGGCCCTTTCTGTGACTACCTACCAGACCACCCCAACCCAACCCGAAGACCCGAATTTCGGCTTGGGGGGGGTAAGGGTTCCACATGTGGTTTTTTCGATGTTCCCCGCCCCCGCCCCCACTGGAAATGGAGGGCAAATTGATGGCTTCGGGTTGGGTTGGGGTGGATTGGTGGGTGGTGATTCTGGAACATCTTTGATGTTAGTCATGATACATGATTCCACAGATTCTTGTTCATCGTTTTCCTCATCCCCCTCCCTTCCCAGCCCGCGTTGCCTTTTGTCGTAAAGGTTAACATGGATATCCTCGTCGCCACCATCACCCTGCTTAGCCCTAAGAATAATTTAAGAATCCCCCCGCTATCTTAGCACCGCACAAACAAACATCCCGTGGGTGATTTGTAGCGGAATGATATCGTTAGCACCACGCAAGCAACAAAAACAAAACAAACCCGCCCGCACCACACTCGTTTTCAAAATCTTGGTTTCGCCGCGGCGCAACGCACACTCACGGAGAACAATTGCAAGAGCTTCGCGTATGTGAGGGCGGAACGGTTTCAAAATCTAGTTTTCGCCTCAGCGTCGCGCGCAATCGTTGTTTAAAGATGCCAGAGTTTCACGGATTGAAGGCGGCCGCTTTTATTGAAACTATACCTCTCGCCTTGGCGCCACGCGCATTTGATGGCGGTTCGGTTTCAAAACCTAGCTCTCGCCGCAGCGCCGCGCACATTTCCTGTCTTAAAAATGAGCACGGCGTTCACTGATTGAAGGCGGCAGTTATTTTTTGTATCTAGTTCTCGCCTTAGCGCCGCGCACATTCGCTTTAAAAGGTTGTGCAAATTTCACTGGTTCAGGGCGACTCGGTTTCAAAATTTAGCTCTCGCTTCAGCGCCGCGCACATTCGTTGTTTAAAACGTGTACGAATTTCACGGCCTGAATGCGGCCCTGTTTCAGAATCTAACTCTCGCCCCAGCGCCGCGCGCATTCGTTTTCTTAAAAGTGCACGAGTTGCACGGAGAGAAAGCGGCTCGATTTCAAAACCTAGCTCTCGCCGCAGCGCCGCGCACATTGGATTTCAAAAATGTGCACGAGCTTCACGGATGGAGGGCGGCTCGGATTCAAAATCTAGCTCTCGCCTTAGCGCCGCGCGCACTCGTTATACAAGTTTGCACGAGCTTCACGGATGGAGAGCGGCTCGGATTCAAAATCTGGTTTTCGCTTCAGTGCCGCGCACACTCGCTATCAAAATGTGCACGGATTTCGCGGATTGGGGGCGGTTCGGTTTCAAAATCTAGCTCTCGCTTCAGCGCCGCGCACGTTGGTGTTTAAACATGTGCACGAATTTCACGGGTTCAGGGCGGCTCGGTTTCAAAATCTAGCTCTCGCCTCATCGCCGCGCACATTCGTTGTCTTTAATGTGCACGAATTTCACGGATTGAGGGCGGCCGCTTTTCTTGTAGATGTAGCTCTCGCCTCAGCACCGAAACATTTGCACAATTTGCACGGGTTGAGGGCGGCTCGGTTTCAAAATATGGTTCTCGCCTTAGCGCCGCGCACACTGTTCTTGCTTCGTGCACGAGTCCTGACAATCTAAGCACTGAAGTTCGAAGCGCCGGTTCGCTCAAAAAGTTCTGAACACTGACAGCCGTGCCGCACGCCCGCCCCATCCCAAGTATCGCGCCCGCCCCGCACAGAGCAATATCTCTAGCGCCGCGGAACCGCGAAAATAAATATTCCCGACCGCGAAACCGCGAAACATCGTCAGACGCGGAAAAAAACATCAATTCCCGCCATCCGACGAAGCGACGCAATTATTCCTCAATCAGTGCTTGCACTGAAGGGGTCCTGACGGACGTTGAAAAATTTGGCGAAAATTTCCCGCCGAGTTTGGGCACACGCTGGGTTCCTGGGTTCCCTGTTCTGGGTTCCCGGGTTCCCAGTTCCGGGTTCCGGGCCGATTTCGGAGGGCGGCGAGGTTCCCGGGTTCCAGGGTTCCTTGTCGATCTTCTTATCGGTCCGTCTCACCATCGATATCATCACTCGCTTCTCGATCGATCTCACCATCGATACCATAATCGATCTCACGATCGATATCACAAGCGATCTCACTAGAGATCGCATGAGCGATCTCGCGATCGATGCGATTATATCGACCTCATTGAATCGATTTCACTTTCGGTCACACGATCGACCTTACAATCGTCGTCACTATCAATTCCACTATCGATCTCATTATCGATCTCACAACCGATCTCAATACCAGTAATATTATTTAATTAATGTTCAAATCATCCACTGCTTGGGTTTTCTCATGTGCAATTTCTTAATCAGTAAAATATCAAAATAAACACATGATTACTGCCACCAAAAATGGGAAATCTATGTTCGTCGGCCGTCCTAAGAGGCGGTCCACCTAAGGGCATCGCGCCCGCCCCGCGCGGAACGATATCTTTACCACAGCAGAACTGCGAAAATAAATTGGGAGAGCAACGACATATGTACATGTACGCCCTCCGCGGTCTTGCCTGCACGAACGTCCGCGTTGACACGCACTCCAGGGGAAGCTAACAGCGTACGTGTACATATGTTGCTGGCCTCTGATAAATGTTCCCGCCCGCCTGACATCCTGGGAGCGCGGAAAAATAACCAACTTTCGCCATCCGACGAAACGATGTAATTATGGGATTGTTTTTCCCCAGCCAGCGCTTGCACTGTAGGGGCCCCAGCGGAAGTTCAAAAATTTGGCGAAAAATCCCGCCGATTTTGGTAGTAAGGTGGGTTCCCAGGTTCCCGATTCCGTGTGCCCGGGTTCCTGGTTATTGGTTCTGGGCCGATTTCGGGGTTTGGGGTTTCCGGGCTCCCAGGTTCCTGGTCATCTCCTAAGCGGAAACCATATACTCATTAGGGTTTTCTGTGGTGTACTTCTATTATTTGGGATATAACGGCTGTTAACGGGGGAGCGGGGCCGGCGGGTAACTTTAACGGCGGCCGCGGCGAGCGCTCGCCAGGGTGCGTCCGCGCCATCGGCGCATCAATTGCCTGCGCGCGCTGCTCCCTGCGCACGCGACAATGCCAAATGCACTCGTGCAAAACAACGCCGCCTGAGTGCACCACAATGCTTCGGTACACAACACCAGCTGCGTGCACAACGCCACCACGTCGCCCATGTACGCCGCCAAATATGTGTACTGCAGCAACCGCGTGCGCAACAGCGCTTGTGTACACCACATTGCACGCGTGTGCCAAAGCGCTCGTGTACGCCGCAACGTCTGCGTGCACCGCAGCAACCACGTGCACCACAGCGCCTGCGCACGCCGCGCACCACAATGCTTCCGCGCACCACAACGCCTCTCCACAACGAACGCGCCAACGGGCACATCAGTAACTCGCGAAGTTTTTTTCGGGACCCGCCACAAACCGCGGAAACCCTCACCACGTCGCCCGTGTACACCGCAGCACCTGGAGAAAAGTATCGACGGCACACGCGCTGCTGGGCTGGCGCTGTGCGGATAACCCGATATGGCCCAAACGGCCACTCATATAATCCAAGTGACGCCCAGCGAGATCCAGAGAGGAAGAAGAAGGAGAGGAGGAGGAGGAGGAGGAGGAGGAGGGGGAGGAGGAGGAGGAGGAGGAGGGGCAGAGGACGACGAAGAAAGGGGGGGATATTAGTAGGCGGTGGAGCAGGCGGGAGGAGGTAGGATTATGTTATGCCATGCAGCAACTGCTCTCATGGCATCGCTCGACGTCGCCAAGCCTTCGTCAGCGCCAATTGTAACAAACGCAGGATAACCGTCGTTCCACCCAAACATGGCTGCGAAATCCTTTGGCAGCATTGCTTTCAGAGTTCCACCAGTAGAAAAAAGCAGGAGAAGAGAACATAGGGATGTAGACGTAAACTACAATAGTCTGCGCACTGCATTAGCCTGCAGGCGCCACAGTAGGCAAGCGATCACCGAAACATGCGTTTTAGCCCCACGCCATGCTTGTGAATTCGGCACCGCACAGGTAGGGAACCTGCGAACGCCACAACACGGTTGTGAACACCACACATGCCTTTCAGCACCACGCCACGCCTGTGAGCACACCGCCATACCTGCTGAGAGGAGGGGGGTCCGCCCTCCACCCCCAAAAAAAATACGATCGCTAGCGTTACCCAGGGGGGGTGGGCCCGGGTACCAAGCGTTATACCCGCCAGCTGGAGAAGAAGAGAGAGAAAAACAACAAAAAAAACGCTCTCTATTCCCCAATCAGAGCTTGCCTCTGTAAGATCCCTAGCGGATTCATATGGTTAGGTGAGGTGCGCCACCGATTTCGGTGGCTGGCCCGAGTGCCCGGATGCCCGGGTGTCCGGGAGTGCCCGGCGGCGCCCAGGGGCACGGGTGCCCGGGTGCCCGGGGGTGACCAGAGGTGCGCGGGGGTGCCCGGAGGTGCCCAGGTGCCCAGGTGCTCTATGCCCTATAACCCTACAGCCGTATAGCCTTATAGCCCAATAGCCCTATAGCCCAATAGCCTTAGAGCCCTGTAGCCCTAAAAATATCATGATTGGGGCTTTTCTCCGGCAGCACTTCTTAATCCATATGTGAAAACAAGGAAAGCCGAATAGTTAAACAAAATAGTAAAAGCAACGATCATGATAATACGATGTATGATTAACGTGGCAGTACAATCATAATGGCAATAGCGGTTGCTTAAATTTTAATATTCGAGAAAATAGCCCAAACACTGTCAGTAGCAATGCGAAGTAGCACTACGTTAGATTCTTCGAAAGGGATTTGAATCCGAAGTTGCGCTTCTCCCTCTCCGAACCACCACCACCCTATGCGGTTTCTATTGCAACGCTTACTGGGGAATTGATGTTCGTCAGCTGTCCTACGGGTTGGTCCATCCCAAGGCACACGGAGCTTTGTCTTTAGTACCTGGGAACGCGGAGGATAGTTCATGCCCGCCACTCGGCGACGCGATAGAAGTATGCCATAATAGTAATCGCCATAGAACAGTATTTCGCCAGCCAAAATAATATGACTACCATAACCAGATACGTTAATACAATCTTATGACCGTAAATGATACAAATGGAAATAACAGTAAAGATCTAGTAGTGGTAGTGGTAATAATACGCATAATAATACTACTAAAACAAGAAATAACAATCGTAATAAGAATGGAAGTTCCATTGGTAAATGAATGCACTGGAACAGCCGCAGTACTTAGAAGGGTGCCTGAAACCTGTACTGGCCGAACTCAGCCTGCGCTGGCGATCGGGTGACCCACGCGCGGGCGGGTCACCCGAAATCCGTTTGGTCACCGTCAAGGCTTCACTTCGGTTTCCAAGCCAACATGGCAAATACTCCATTGCGGACAACTACAAACTTCCCCAAGCGCGCCTCCGCACGCGCGAGCTAGCGCGATCAGGTGACCACGCGGGGGCGGGTCATTCGAAATCCGGTTTAGTCACCGTTCAGGGTTGACTTTAGTTTCCGGGTCAACATGGCAACTTTCTCATTGTGGACATACAGAATTCCCTACGCGCGCGTCCGCGCGCGCGCGTGATTGGGTGACCCACGCGCGGGCGGGTCACCCGAAATCTGGTTCGTCACCGCTAGTGGCTCACATCAGTTTCCAGGCCATCATGGTACTTTTCCATTGCACATAGCTAACAAACAGAATTCCCCACGCGCGCTTCCGCACGTGGGTGCGAGCGCGATCGGGTGACCACGCGCGGGCGGGTCACCCGAAATCCGGTTGGTCACCCTTAATGGTTCACGTTAGCTACCAGGCCAGGCCAACATGCCGACTTTTCCATTGTAATCAAATCTAGAATTTCCCACGCGCGCGTCCGCGCGCGCGCGAACGCAATCGGGTGACCCGCGCGCGGGCGGGTCACCCGAAATTCGGTCGGTCACCGTCACGATGTCACTTTTTTATGTTCAAGGCCAACATGTAGAATTCGTCCTTCCTTGTGGGCACTTCAGAACGCGCCACGCGAACGTCCGCGCGCCCGCGATCCCGCGACCACGCGCGGGCGGGTCACCCGAAATCCGGTTGATCACCGTCAAGGGTTCACGTCGGCTTCCAAGCTGACATGGCGACTTATCCAGTGTGGACAATACAGAATTCCCCGCGCGCTTCCGCACGGGCGCGCGAGCGTGATCGGGTGACCCACGCGCGGGCGGGACACCCGAAATCCGGTTGGTCACCGATAAGGTTTCTTTTCCATGGTGGACACTACAGAACTCGCCACGCGCGCGTCCGCGTGCGCGCGATCGGGTGGCCCACGCGCGGGCTGGTCACCCGAAATCTCCTTGGTCACCGTGAAGGGCTCACTTCAGTTTCCATGCCAACATGGCGGCCTTTCCTCGGTTGACAAAGACAGAACTCATATGGGGGCTCATAAGGGCTCAGAGGGCTCATACGGCTCATATGACTCATAAGGGCCACAGGGCTCAGAAGGCTCATGGGACTCGTGTGGCTCATAGGGCTCAGCTTGTAGGGCGTATAGGGCACAGGAGACTACTCATCGAGCTCATAGGGGTCATAAGGCTCGAACGGCGCCCAAGCGATAACCACATGTTGTAAACGAGCCGCCCTCAATCCGCGAAGCTCTTGCAGCGTTTTGAAAACGAGTGTTCGCGGCGCTGAGGCGAGAGCCACATTTTGAAAACGAACCGCCCTCCATCCGTGAAGCTCGTGCAAAGTTACACTGTCCGTGAAACTCTTGCTACAGTTTCAAAACGAACGTGCGCGGCGCTGAGGCGACAACCACGTTTTGAAAACGAGCCGCCGTTTCTCCGTGAAGATCTTGCCACAACTTCAAACACATGCGCGCGGCGCTGAGGCGAGAGCCAATTTGTTGAAAACGAGCCGCCCTCAATCCGCGAAGCTCTCGCAACGTTTTTAAAACGCATGTGCGCGGCGCGGAGGCGAGAGCCACGGTTTGAAAACGAGCCGCCCTCCACCCGTGAGGCCCTTGCAAGTTGTTCGAAACAAGTGCGCGCGGCGCTGCGGCGAGTAGAGGAAAGAGAACTATGCACATACACCGATTCTGGCCAGGCCCATCCTGAGCCCAGGATCGGTGCATACGCCCTCCTACCTTGGCCAGGATGGCATATGCACCGATCCTGGGTCAAGGATGGACCTTGCCAGGATCGGTGCACGTGCATAGTTCTCTTCGCCCGAGCGAGAACCACATTTTGAAAACGAGCCGCCATGAATCCGTGAAAGTCTTGCAAACTTCAAAACGAATGCACGCGGCTCTCAAGCGAGAGCAACATGTTGAAAACGAACCGCCTTCAATCCGTGAAACTCTTGCAAAATGTTGAAACGAGCGTGCGCAAAACTGAGGCAACAACAACATATTGAAAATGAGCCGCCATCAAGCCGTGAAACTCTTGCAACGCTTTTGAAAAAATGTGCGCGGCGCTCAAGCAAGAGCAACATTTTGAAAACGAGCCGCCCTCCATCCGTGATATTCTAGCGACGCGTTTACAAAGAATGTGCACGGCGCTGAAGCGAGAGCAACATTTTGAAAAAAAGCCGCCCTCCATCCGTGAGGCTCTTGCGAGTTATTCAAAACAAATGTGCGCAACGCTGGGGCGAGAGGCACAGTTTGAAAACGAGCCGCCCTCATTCTGTGAAGCCCTTGCAAATTCTTGAATCGAATGTGCTCGGCGCTGAGGCGAGAGCAACGAGCCGCTCTCCATCCGTGAAGCTCTTGCAAATTGTTGAAGCGATTGCGCGCGGCGCTAAGGCGATAGCCACATCAACGTTACGGTGCGGGAATAACGCTTCCCGGTGCGGAAATGCTATCCTTAAGCCAGAAGGGGAGGGGTGGGAGGGTTTCTGAAAGACTTCTTAGGGTCATTGTCATCACCATCCTCCTCCTCCTGCTCCTCCTGCCCATCCTCCTCCTCCTCCTCCTCCTCCTCCTCCTCCTCCTCCGCCTCCTCTGCCTCCTCCTCCCCCTCATCCTCATCCTCATCCAAATCCTCATCATCATCCTTATCCTCATCATCATCATCATCATCATCATCATCATCATCATCATCATCACATCATCATCATCATCATCATCATCATCATCATCATCAGCATCATCATCATCATCATCATCATCATCATCATCATCATTATCATCATCATCATCATCCGATGTTGACCGTTGCCTTTGGCTCTTTTTGCACCCACACTTACCTCGCACTCGCGCGCTACCCCATCCCTCCGTTGGCAAGGTTCACGAAGCTGCGAAGGTTGAACGCTGGACCGCCAGTGCCGAGCGTGTTGGCGTCGAGGGCGGGGGGTCCCAACGCGGCCAGGCGAAGGTGAGGGGGGCCCTGGAGCAGCCAGCAGCAACAGAAGGGCCACATCGGGTAACCCTCTGCGGGGCCGAGGGGTAAGAGGAAGACGACAGTTACGCCACACAAACCTGATCACTGACATCCACTGGTGAGTGTTTTGTCCTGCGCCTCCAGCGAAGGCGGAGGTGAATAAAACTTATACATCGCCACGTTCCACTGAGGCCAGGGAACAATCCACTAGGGGTGTCTGCGGATGTGTGTGTGTACACACATATCTATGTTACATACATATATATATACATATATATATACGTGTGCATAGAGAGAGATACACCTATGTGTGTGTATATATATACATACATACCTATACGACCGCCCTTCGGGTGATAAGGTAGTGTGGGTGTGATGGTGACGATGCTGGTAACGCGCCCTCGAATGAGCGACGACGCGTGATGACGATGTTGCGCTGCGATGTGATGTCACTATCTTCCCCGCTTTCGATCTCATTCGGTCGACCCCACTATCAACCTCACAGGATCGATCACACTCAATATCTCACTATATAGATATCACGATCGATCTCTATAGATCCCAGTTTCGACATCACTATCGATCTCACGATCGATCTCACACGATCGATTCCTCGACCGATCTCACCATCGGTATCACAAACAATGTCACAAACAACCCCACTGTCGATCTTACTTTTGATTTCAGTGTCTATCCTTTTCTAGCGATCTCATTATCGGTCTCACGATCGACTTCACTATCGATACCAAGGCGGGACACTCCCAGCCACCGCCCGCCCACCGCCGACGGAACACCGACGGGAACCCAACGGGACACCAACGGCACACCACAGGACACCACGGCGGGACATCCCGGGCCGCCGCCCGCCCACCCGGGGCGGAGGTGCGGTCCACTGCATCCGAACCAACCTAGCGACGACGGGGTCAATCCTCTGGGGCCCACGCAGCATCGCCTCGCCCGCACGCACAACACGAACACGAAACCGAAACCGATTCCCCAGTGTGGGCTATCCGTTCCACTGCGATCTCACGTCCCAACCTCCGATCCATGTATATATATGGGTTTCAATATACATATGTATATACACACACATACGTACTAGAGTTACTAGAACCACGCCCGCTACGCGCGCGCGCCTAGTTTCCAGGTAGCTCCAGAATCGCTGTGAAGATATATGAACCCCAGGATGCCAGGAGAGGCTCCAGGATATCAGAAGATTCGACTTGCCAGGTATCCTCATCCTCCTCCTCCACCTCGCCGTGTCTTCCTCGGAGTGGCTGCCAAGATCATTTTCTTGGAAGGCTCTGACGGGCAACACGCAGAAATGCTGGAGAACTTCCTGCTCCGATGACGGGCGACAACAATCAGGTTCCCGGAAGGCTCCTCCGGGAACCTGAAAGCGCGCCCGTGTGGGAGCCCTCGTGGAGGCCTGAGTGAGAGCCTGTCGGTGTGTCTGGGCTAATTTGAAATACTGGAGAACCTCCAGCTCCGATGAGGGGCGACGAGAATCATGGTCCCAGAAAGCTCTCCGGAACCTGATGTTTGCGGCCGTGTGTGGGCCATCGTGGAGACCTCTGTAGGGCCTTGTCGGGGTGTCGATGGACATTTGGGAAGCCTTTTGGGGCTCCTCGGCCACGTGTAAAACTCCTTTGGAGTGTCGAAGCTCGAAGTAAGCCTTCTTGCGGCGTGCGGCTGTTCTCGGGAAGAGGAGCTGACGACCAATTACAAAGCATTGAAAACGACAGAAAATCATTGATTTGTCCTCATTGCAACCCTCTCGGAGGGCAATTGGGAGCCTCCATGGAGCGTTTTGAATGCCTCGCTGGCACCATAGAAACTTTGGTGGGCATGCTGGGGCCGTTTTGGAACATTCCGTCTTGGCGTGTCCAGGCTCGTTTGGAAAATCGCCTTGGGTACTCTTATCCTCATTGCAACTCTCTCGGAGGGCAGTTCGGAGCCTCCCTGGGGTGTTTTGAATGCCGTGTGGATACCATAGACGCTTTGGTGGGCGTGCTGAGGCCGGTTTGGAACCTTCCGTCTTGGCATGTCCAGGCTCATTTAGAAAGCCACATTGAGACCTCTTGGCCATCTCGGCCGCCTCTTGAGCCCGTTTGGCGCCGCCTTGGCGCGCGTTGGGGCCGTCATGCACGCCCTCGCGCGCCGTCTCCGAACGTCGGGAAGCGGAGCAGGCGACCACACGAAAATTAGAAAACCAGTCATGTTTGCCTAATGTGGCTGTTCGGGGAAGCAGCTTAGAGCCCCCTTGGGCCGTCTTGGATGCCCCGTGGGCCGTATCGGCGCGATTGTGGGCGTGCTGGGTACGCTTGGGGGCCTTGTGGACCTCTTGTAGGGCCCTCGTGGCGTGTCCAAGCTCATTTGGGGAGCCACCTGGAGCCCGCTTGGGCGATTCTGGGCACCTCGTGGGCGGTATTGGCACCCTCTTGGGGTGTCTTGGAGCCCTGTTGGGAGCCTCTTGTGCCGTATATGCGCGTCGAGCAGCGGAGCAGGCGACCACGGGGGAACCCTGAAAAATCCCAATGGTAGTCAATGAGTTTCGCCCCATGGAGCCTCTCGGGGATCAGCTCGAAGCTGTGTTGGTGCGCCAAGGAGGCTACCTGAGCCAGCATCGGAGCACTGCTGGGCGTGCAGGGGCCGTTTTGGAGCCCTGTGGGCCTCGTTTGCAGCAATGTGTGGCGAGCCCGAACTCATTTGGGGCGCTGCCCAGAGCCCTCTGGGGCGACGTGGGGCGCCAGTTGGGCCGTCTTGGCGTCCTTTGGGGCCTCTGGGGCTTCCTGCGAGCCTCTCTCGGGGCGGAAGGCTCGGATTTTCGGTTCGTCTTACCCCTCGTCGGCCCCCCTTGGGGCCATAATGGTGCCTCTCGGGCTGTCTTGGGCCCTGTTGAAGGCCTCTTGGGCTATCTTGGATTGGTCTTGGAGGCCGTTTGGGCAGTCTTGGAGCGTCAGGACGCCAAAAGGCTGAAAACTCTACCATCAATCAAAAACCTATGGCAAGACATGGATGTTTGCCTTTTGGGGCCTTCGTGGGAGGCCTCTTGGATACTCTTCGGCCCCCTGGGGGGCTTCTTGGGGCCTCTTGGAGCCAGTTAGGGGCTTCACGGGGCCTCCTGAGAGCCTCTCAGGGTGGAAGACTCGGATTTTCGGTTCATGTCACCCTCTTGGCTCCATCTTGGGCCGTCTTGGGGCCCTCTCGGGCCGCCTTGGGCGCCTCTGGCGCCGTCTTGGGAGCCCCGTGGGCTGTCTTGTGACCGTCTTCGAGGCCTCTGAGGATGCCTTGGAGCGGAAATTGAAGCCTCTTGGGCCGTCGTGGAGCGTCAGGAAACTCAAAAGGCGAGAACTCGAAAATCGATCAAAAACTAAAGGAAAATAAATTAGTTGTGCCTCCTGGGGCTCCTTGGGAGCCATCTTGGAGATCTCTTGGGGCGTCTTGGAGGCCTCTTGGACAGTCAGGGGCAAATTCTGGGGTGATCTCGAGCGGTCATTGGTCGTTTTCGTTGTCTGGAAACGCCATTTCTGGCAATCCAGGGCCGTCTTCGGGCGACTTTACAAGGCCCCCAGCGCCACGGCAGGGCCCCCAGGACCCCTGGTGCGAGGGCCCCGTCCCGGGCCCCGCCTCGTGCCCGCGGCATGGGCTGGGTGGTCCGTCTCGGCGCCCTCGTGGGGGCCTGTTGGGGCGACAGTGGGTGTCTGAAGTCCATCAAAAACCTAAGGACAATCAATGATTTTGGCGTCCCTTTGGGCCGTGTTGGAAGCCTTGTGGGCCGTCCTGAGGCCATCTTGGGCGTGTTCGAACGATATGTCCTCGTTCTGGGGCCTCGTGGGGGCCTCTTGCGGCCTTTTTCGTCTGTGTTGGGGCTTTCTTGGGCCGTCTGGGAGCGGCCCTGGGCTGTCTCGGCGCCCTCTTGGAAGCCTGTTTGGAAGATTTCTGGGTGTCCTGGACCGTCCTCCTTCAACGTCGGCGACAGTGGCCGTAAGACTTCCTGGGAACATAATTTGTTGGGGTGTCGTTGGGCGTCTCCGGAGGCTTCGGGGCCTGACGCGTTTCCGAGCGTGGCGGCAGGTAGCGCTGCTTGGAACTCTCGTTTTTTTTTATCCTGGCAAGCGTTTAGGGAACATGGTTTGGGGAGAGGGCGGCAACCCGAGAATCATGTTCCTGGGAAGCTTTCAGGGGGGCCTCTGGGGGCTCTGGGGGCTTACCGAGGAGCCCTTTTTGGCCTTGTCGGCAAGCCTATTGGAAAAATGGTTGGGGCGGTGGACGGAAGCCCAAGGAATCATGTTCCTGGAAAGCTCCTTGGGAAATACGATTTACCGAGGTCTCTTGGGGGCCCGCAGGGGACTTCCCTGGGGGCCCCTTGGGGGCATATTGGAGCTTCTGGGGGGCCTCTTGGGAGCCTCACAGGGCTTCTTGGGAGCCTCTTGATAGCCTCCGGGGGCGTCCCAGGAGCCTCTCAGGCCGGAGACCTTGAAATGTCGCGCTCTTCGGGCCCTCTTGGGTCGCTCTTGGGGCTCTCTTGGGGCGCTCTCGAGGCCCTCTTAAATTATCTGGGGAGCCTCCTGAGACCTCTGGTCTTCTTGGGAGCCTCTTCGGCCGTCTTGGAGCGATGTGAAGGGCCTCTAACGCCGTCCGGGACCGTGGGGAGGCGGAACATGCGAGAGCGCAAAAATGCGGGGTCCTTTGGAGGGGCCTCTGGAGGCGCTCTTGGGGCGTTTTGGCGGCGCCGTCGGCCGTCCTGAGGCCATCTTCGGCGTGTCCGGGGCCTCTTGGGGCTGTCTTGGCAATCTTTAGGGCCCTCTTGGCGTGCCGTGGCGTGTTTGGGAGCGGGCCTGGGCAGTCCCGGGAGCCCTCGGGGCTGTTGAATGCTAGGTGTTGTCTTGGAGGCGGAGGCTGTTGAGTGCAGGGTGGCGCGTGCTACGCGGAAGGCGGGCGAGCGGCCGGGCGCGCGGCGGGCGGGCGGGCGGGTGGCGGGCGGGCGGGCGGGTCGGGATTTGAATGAATTCCTTAAGGGTGCTCTCTTGCAGCGGGAGCTTGTTGAGTACAGGGTGTTGTCTTGGAGACTGAAGCTGTTGAGTACAGAGTGGTGCGTGCTACACGGACGGCGGGCGGGCGGCGGGTGCCATAGGTGGTGGGTCAGAGGCCTCATGGGTGTTGGTTGGGATCTCGTGGTTGGCCTGTCGGGGACGTCGTGAAGGCAATTTCGCAGCTTCTTGGCAGCCGTTTTGGGACCGTTGTGGGGCCTCCTCGGGGCTGTTTTGTGGCCTCTTGAGGCCTCGTTTGGGCCTCCTGGGTGCCTCTCGGGGGCCTCCTGGGGCCTCTTGGGGGCTCCTTGGAGCCTCCTCAGGCACTCTTCAAGCGGGAAGGTCGAATTTTGGAGTCGTGGTCCCCCTCTTGGGCGCATCGTGGGACCGTCTTGGGGCTCTCTTGGGCTGTCTTCGGCGCCTCTGGGGCCGTCTGGGGGCCCTCTTGGGCCGTCTTGGGGCGCTCTTGAGGGCCTATGGGGCCGTCTTGGAACGTCGGACAGCCGAAAAGGCTGGAAGGCCAAAACCTCTCCAAAACCTTCGTAAAATTGACGGTTTCAGCCACTTGAAGCGCTCTGGAGAGGCGTCTTGAAGCGTCGTGGAGTGCCTTAGGGGGGCCTCTCGGGCCGTCTTGGGCCTGTCTTGGGCGTCCAGGAGCGGTCTTGCGGCGACTAGGGGCCCGCTTGGGCCGTCTGGGGAGCCTCTGGATTCCCCCCTGGACTATTTTGGACCTCCCCGGCCGTCCCGTCCTCCCATGGGGGGTCGGGGCAGATGTTTGTGGGCCCCGGGCCTGCCCCCCAGGAAGAGAGAGAGAGAGAGAGAGACATAGATATAGATAGATAGATAGCTAGATATATAGATAGATAAATATATAGATAGATAGATAGATAGACACAGTCATTACCGTAGACCAAGCACGCATCACCGAAGATGCAGTACACCGCCCCGTCCCAAGAGGCTCCCTCCGCGCAGGTTCGGGAACGTATCCTCTGTTTCACTGCATGCGGCGAGCGCCCGCTGTCATAGTGAGTGTTAGCATTGGCCCGCCACGAGGTTGCGGACCTTGGAGGGCTAGATGAGTCATAGTCCGATCGCATTGACACATGTTTAAGCCCTGGGATGGCTGGAAGCGCCACAACTATTCCGTTCAAGCTAAGAGAAAAGATGCACGGTCATGATGCGAGCCCCTTGGAAGTCCAGATTGAAACCTCTGGGGCTGCACGGCCAACATCTGAGCCTAGCATACATAAGGGTGTGCCGAAAGGCAAGGATGCAAGGATACTTGTGAAAAGCGACACGAGCACTACTATTTCCAACTGCATGACGCTGCCACAGGGCCACAAGGAGCGGACATGGGAGGAATGGAGCGGTGAGGATCTGACGCTCTCCAACAGCACGAATCGACTACCGCTCAAAGTTGTGGCCGCATGATGCTCAAAAACAGCAAGTGCCTGCAGGGGAAACCCGCCCCGCATGCTTGTAACAAGCGCTTCAGGGTAACATCCTCCTCCGTTCGTGCATATATAGGAAATGGTACCGGAGAAAAAAAACAATCCACATCTTTTTAGGGCTTGGAGGAGGAGGAAGCGGGGAGGATGCGGAGAAGACAGGCCAAGGAGCGTGGGAAGGCCAAGCTCGCTGGGACCCCCCGGGAAAGGCAGCTCCCTCGAGTAGGGGCAGCCGAACTGCGCTACGAAACCAGGGATGATCTCGGCAGGGCGGGAGACGGAGGCCGGCCTCTGCCCTCCCCTCTCTCGGCGGCGCGCAACGGGGGGATAGGGGGAGGGGGGAGGCTTCCTAGAAGGAGGCTTCTTGGAACGCGCCGGCATTCTATTTACAGATGAGGCCCGCTCCTTCTGAGAAGCAGGAGTGTTTCTTCAGAGACCTTCCCCCCTCCCCCATACCCCCTTTGCGCGTGGCTGACTCTCTCCCCCCTCTTGTTCTTCCTTCTTGCTCGCATCTCCATCTCCTCTCCCCCCTCTCGCCCTTCTCGCCCCCACCACAACTGTTTCCCTGTCCCCCATATCCCCGCTTGCGCATCACACGACGGGGTCATTTGGGGGTCGATGTCCTCGAGGACCCCCCAAAAAACCGGCGACACGGAAATGGCTGGGGGGAGGGGTAGGATGTCAGATGTGGCGTGAGCGCACCCAGCTTGCCCGCCCCCCTCCCCCCCTCTCACTATCCCCTCCCCTTCCCTCCACTCCTCTGCTGCACCCTTCCCTGATCCGTGCGAGGAGTGTGTCGACATGGGCGCGGTGGCGCCGCCGGAGCGACCACACGGGTGCCCCGCGCCCCCGCTGGGCGACGATCCACTCCCCACACCCTCTCCACCCCGTCCCCTGCCCGTTCTCCTGCCTCCCCCACACCCTCCCCTCCCAATTTACAGCACCCTCTCCTGACAGTTGTCCCTCTCCTCCCTCCTCGTTCCTCTCATATGCAATCAAAGTTTTGTCATAGGGTACCTTGGGCAAGGAACGGAGCTCCGTTGGGGTCCCATCAGCACCTAGTTACAGCACGAGGAGCGCAAGAAGAAGACTGGAAGATGGGCCTGAAGAACCTCGAACCCTTTCCAAAAGCACAGCGGACCTTCATCCAACGCTTTCGCTGTAAATCCCCCCGCCTTCCTCCTTCCCCCATCACCCACTCTCGGGTACCCATTCCGTCCCTCCTCTTCCCCGTTTGTGTGCTAATGTTCTCCGGCGTGCAGCCAGGAGTGCCAACGCAGATCGAGCAAGACAGATGGTTAGCCGACTGCTGAACGGATCGCGTTGAAAAGCCCGATCGTGAGCTCGATTCGTTTGCGCGAGCGAGGGCATCCAACGGCGCCTGCATCGTCCGCTACTTCGCGCAAAGGTCGCAAACGCGCGGCCGATCACACTGCACGACCTGGCGCTGCATCGATACGTCAACCACACAGCTAAGCGCCCAACACGATGGAAGTGCTGGCCATCGTAGAACCCCTGTCCCTGTCCTTTTTCGTACCCATCATGTCCATTATCTTCCCCATCACCCTCATCACTTGCCTGCCCCATTATGCCTCGATGGTTTCGACTGGTTTGTACTGCCCAGCCCGTTCAAGCCCCAAGCCCCCCGAACGCTGTGAACGCCTCAGTGCAAAAATCCGACTGCCGACGACCACCGCCTCCTCCTCCTCCACCTCCTCGCCAGCCTTCTTCTTCTTCTTCTTCTTATTATTCTTCTTCTTCTTCTTCTTTTTCTTCTTCTTCTTTTTCTTCTTATTATTATTATTATTATTCTTATTATTATTTTTCTTCTCCTCCTCCTCCCCCTCCTCCTCCTCCTCCTCCTCCTCTTCCTCCTCGTCCTCCTCCTCTTCCTCCTCCTCCTCCTCGTCATCCTCCTCCTTTTCCTCCTCCCCCTCCGCATCATCATCATCATCATCATCATCATCATCATCATCATCATCATCATCATCGTCATCATCATCATCAGCATCATCATCAGCATCATCATCATCAACATCATCATCATCATCATCATCATCATCATCATCATCATCCTCGTCCTCGTCCTCGTGTTCGGCTTGTGCGGGCTCGTGCCTGGAAAACCGACAAGCGGGTGCCGTGTGCAAACCTTCCCCTCATAATGTATCCTCACTCCTTTTTGGCAGCACAGGCGCGCGCGCGCGCCTCTCCTTGTGCCGCCGCCGCCGGCTCTCTGGCCACCCCGACCTCTCGAGGGACCGCACGGGCGGACTGCGCCCCGTCCCCTCTCCTCGCCTCCACCTCTCTCCTCGGGGACCGCTCTGGCGGACAACGCCCCGACACCTCGCCTCCGCCTCCCTCCTCGGGGACCGTTCTGGCGGACTACGCCCCGGCCCATGGCGGCTGAGTTGCGCCTCTGGCGCCGTCTTGGGTCAGGGACCCCAGCCTGCTGACGGTCCTCCGCACCTCCACCTCCTTCCTCGGGGACCGCACTGGCGGACTGCGCCCCGCCACCTCATGCCGCGCTGCTCCTCAGGCGCTGCCTCAGGCCAGCCAGCTTCCCCCGGACTGCTGGCAGTCCTGCGCTGGCCCAGCTGCGCTGCGCCTCACACGCTGCCTCAGGTCAGCATCCCCCAGACTGCTGACAATCCTGCACTGGCCTGCGGCAGCTCCGCTCTGTCACCTCCTCCTTCTTTCGGCGCCGCGTGGTCTCGAGTCTCCAGGGCCCCGTGCCCCACATGCAGGGTCGCCACCGACTTGGCCATGGCCCCTGAGACCCTTGCTGCGCCCTCATTCGCCTCCCACAGGTACTGATGGAACGCGCCGCTGTTCCATCGTCCCCAGCGCTTCACCAGCTCAGCATCCTGGAAGCAGTGGCAGAGAGCCGTCGCCCCGCCGTTACGGAGCGAATGGCTCTTCAAGCGATTTGGCGGGTAGCCCTACGGCGCCGCTGCCTTCTAGAGCAGTTCCTGGAAGGTGCGCCTCCTTGCCCACCAGCCTGCTTGGGAACCAGCGGTTGTAGCACTCCGCCGCCCACGCAGGGCAGATCCCGTCTGGGTCGTTCGAGCGGTAGTGGTTCCTCGCTTGTCCCGCTCCTGTCTGGTTTGCCCTCGACGACTTGCGCCAGAGCACCACCTCATCCGCTGTGGCGAAATGGCTGACCTGCTCTCCCTTGCACTTCGGGGCGATGTCCTGGCCCGTCAGCGCCTTCTTCACATCCCAGTGTCTGGAGTGGGCGTACTCCCCGGCCCGCATCATGAAGAAAGCGAATATCACGCACAGGTATAGGGCAGCGTCGTCCGCGCAGTCGTCCGGGCTCAGCATGCTCCTAGGCAGCTTCCTCCGCCCGGGCCCCTGCCACCTCTCGGTGCCGTTGAGCGCCATCCAGATGCGGGGCTTCCTGGCCAGCGGGTCTGGCTCCCCCAGCATCACGTCCTGGGAGCGGATGCCGAGGAGCTTCGAACGGATCGTCCTGTGCAACCGGTGCAAGCTGTTGTACATATGGATCATCAACAGCAGCAGCTCCTCCTCGTCCCTCGTCCTGGTGCCGCTCTTCCCTCGTCTCCCCGTGCAGCACAGGAGAACGTCGACGAATGCAGCAGAACAGCGTCATCCACTGCCCCCATGCGCCGCCGTAGGTGGCGCGGGTGCTGCGCGCCACTGAAGACACTACCGCTTCATCCACCAGCCTCTGGAGCTCCGTCTTGTAACTGCCGTCTGGCCTGCCCCCTGCTCGCCGAGTATCGTCGTGTGCTGGCTCCCTCAGCTGCCGCCCCAGGTCTGGGCCCCCCTGGCCTTGTCCGTCAGTTTCCGCCAGAAACCTGTTCACCGCCCCCGGGTCGATCGCCACAGGTTCCTCCTGAGCCCAAGTCCTCGATCGCGGGCATCGGTGGCGGCGCGGGCCAGCAGGCGGGCTGTCGTCGTCTCGCTCGCGGGGGGCGTCTCGGCCATACTCTTCATCTTGGAAGACTGGCGCCGGGGCGACTTCACCGCGAAGCGGCGCGTGTCCGACGCTCGGACTTCGGCTCGTGTCCCTGGCGGGGGGGCTCCCCGCAGTTGGCTCTCGGTGGCCGGCCCCACGTGCACGACCGAGCCGAAGGGCATCAAGTCGACGTCCTCCGCGGGCACCCAGGCCCAGCCGAGCCGCGCCTCGCCGTTCGCCCCCAGCGGGGTGCCGCCGTCCTCCTTCCACCCAGGGCCCGGAGGCGTTCCGATGGCGGGCGGGGCACCCGCGGCCCTCGGCACGCCAGCCGCGGGGGCCGCCAGCACGGCGGGCGGCAGCGCGGCGAGGGGATACGGCCCCGCGGTGCCGCCCGCAGCTGGGGCGACGGCCCCCACGGCGACCCCCACCAGCGCCCCACCAGCCGCGGCCGGGGGCCTTGCACCTGGCAGCAGCCCGTCGCTCACGGGGATGAGCGTGCCGCCAGGCGGGATGGGCACCCCAGGATCGCGGCGGGCGAACTCGGCGTCCGCCTCGGCAGAGGCGGCGGCGAGCCACGCGCCATCGCGGGCGACCGACAGGGCGCGCCCAAACTTGTACGTGGAGTCGGGCGCGATCCCAGGCGGAGGCGGCCAGCGCGTCGCCGAGAAACGCACCGCCGCCACGTCGGGCCCGGCCGCCAAGAGCCGTTCGGCGTAGACCATGTCGTCGGGCGCCACGATGACGACGTCATCCGTGAGTGCCAATGGGCCCGCCACCCTCATCTGCTGGAAGGGCGGCGCGCCGCCCACGTTGTACAGCACCCACGCCCATGCTTCCGCCATCGCCAGCCGCCGACAGCGCCAGACGCGAGGACGACCTGCTCGGCGCCTCTGCCAGCCGCTCCCCTGCGGGCGCCTCCGGGCCCCGAGCCTCCGCCGAGAAGCGCGGCGGGCCCCAGACCCGCAGCACCCCGATGGCGGCCAGCGCGCCCAGGGCCGCCCCGGCGACGCCCGCCGCCAGGCACGCCAGCGAGGCCGCGCCCGCGGTTGCGCCCACGGTGGCCCCAGGACACGGCGGACAGGCGGGGCACGCAGGGCACGGCGGCACGTCGATGGCGGGGCAGCGAGCTACCCAGGCCTGCAGCGCGGGCGCGCCCCAGCGATCCACCGCCCTGAGCAAGCCCTCCGGGAGGCCCAGCCAAGCCATACAAGCTCGAGAGCCGAAGGTTACGGAAAACAAGCTTCGGCCTCTTCCCCCCTCTAAAGGTATTCAACTTCACTAGACAAGACCACCATCATCATCATCATCATCATCATCATCATCATCATCATCATCATCATCATCAGCAGCAGCAGCAGCAGCAGCGTCAGCGTCAGCATCAGCATCATCAGCATCAGCATCATCAGCATCAGCATCAGCATCAGCATCAGCATCAGCATCAGCATCATCAGCATCATCAGCATCATCAGCATCATCAGCATCAGCATCAGCAGCATCAGCATCATCAGCATCATCAGCATCATCAGCATCATCATCATCAGCATCATCATCAGCATCATCATCATCGTCCCCCTCACCCTCACCCTCCTCCCCCGTTATGGTCCTGCTACTACTCTCCATGGAATCCCCGAAA
This sequence comes from Prorocentrum cordatum, assembly GCA_963575745.1. Classification (NCBI taxonomy): domain Eukaryota; class Dinophyceae; order Prorocentrales; family Prorocentraceae; genus Prorocentrum; species Prorocentrum cordatum. Next base: position 35,552 of record CAUYUJ010017334.1, read on the forward strand.
CACACTGGTAATTCCTTTGAGCCCTGCAAAGCCGCCGGAACCTAGGACCGCCTCGACCTCAACCCAAGCCACTGAACTCGTTACTCATCCTCCCCGCATCCTCCGCGTCCTCGTCCTCATTCTCCGCCTCCGCCTCCATCTCTTCCCACATACAAAGGGGAACGGGGATATCCTGATCATGGCCCAGTTCCGCTGCCCCCCCACTTCACCACCCTCAAACATCTGGCGGTGTGCTCTGCCTTCTGCACGTGTCCTCCCGCATCCCCCGCAGCGAACAGGCGGCCCTGCCCACCACGTTCACAAGGTCTATGAAGTTCGAGGCAGTGATGGGAGTTCGGTCGAGCCAAATCTCCGCTCTGATAACGCCTGCCCTGACCCATTCAACCGTCCAGAGGGCGGGCGCCCATGGCGAACGCCCGTGCAAGGAGAGGTGCGACGCCGGGGGTGGAGTCCCCCATGACGTGGAGGAGCAAGGGAAGCAGGAGGACGGGGCAAGAGGTGGGGATGGGAGGCGGACCAGGAGGGCCCCCACACCTCCTATACACAGAGAAAAAATACACCACGCTCTCGGATCTCACATCTTAATCTCTCAGAGAGCACATGCAAACACGCCAACTCCCTCTGCCAAGGTAGGCTCCTGTATGTGCCTCCGCGTCTTCCTGGCGACTCCCCCCTGGGAGTGCTGAAACCAGCGCCTCGCCTGAGACATCGTCACCATCTGCCTTGGCAGCACACAAGTCAGAGCCAGCAAACGCGCAAACCGCCTGAGACATCCCCACAATCTGGGCGCGAACGGGCGAATGTAATACCCGTTGACGGCTTCCCCTTGGGAGTGCTGCAACGGCTCCCCCCTGGGATGCTAAAACCAGAGACTCGCTGGAAACATCCTAACAATCTGCAACTCTGAATACGAGTGCGTCGCAAGTCTGAATGCCAGTGAGTGTGAGTGAGTCTGAGTATGAATGGGTATGAGTGTGAGTGGGTCTGAGTGTGTGAGCCTCAGTATGAGTGGGTCTGAGATGAATGATTATGAGTGTGAGGAAGTCTGAGTATGAGTGAGTCTGAGTGTGAGCGTGTCTGAGTGAGAGTGAGTCTGAGTATGAGCGAGTCTGAGTTTGCGTGGGTCTGAATGTGAGTGGGTCTGAGTGCGATGGAAGTCTGAGTAGAAGTGAGTCTGGGTAGGAGCGGGGGGTCAGGGTGTGAGTGAGTCTGAGCGTGAGGAAGTCTCAGTGTGAGTGAGTCTGAATATGAGTGCGTCTGATTATGAGTGAATCTGAGTACGAGTGTGTGTGTGTGAGTATGGGGGGGAGGAGGGGAGGAGCGTGACAGAGGGGTCAGGCGGCGGCGCCTGGGTAATAACAAGAACCACATGGCAGAACATGGGGGGCAAACCAAAAGAAACAAATATCCTGGCGCATGACCCAACCATTTGCGGGTGTGACTGTCGCAAGGCAGATGGGACGGGGCCACAGAACGTTTGAAGTGTATGCCGTAATGGCTGCGGGGCCGCCATGCGGATCCTGCCGCTGGGGCCGTCGATTGAGCTCCCTGTGGGGCCACGAAACATGTGAGGGCTGTACCGGAATCGCTGCTGTCGCTGGGGCCTTCGCTGGAGCTCCCTGTAGGGCCACGAAACGCGTGACGGGTGTACCGAATCGGGTGCAGGGCCTTCATGCGGGCCCTGCCGCTGGGGCCGTCGGTGGAGCCCCCATATGGGGCCACGACGTGTGTGAGGTCTGTGCCGGATCGGATGCGGGACCGCCCTGATGCGGACCCTGCCACTGGGGCCTCCAGTGGAGCCCACCTCGGGGCCATGAAACGCGTGAGGGGCGTTATGTGACGGGGCCGCCATGCGGGCCCTGCCGCTGGGGCCTTCGGTGGAGCACCCTCTGGGGCCACGAAACGTGCAAGGGGTGGGCCGAATCGGGTGCAGGGCCGCCATGCGAACCCTGCTGCTGGTGCCTTCGGTGGAGCCCACGGTGGGGCCACGAAACGTGTGAGGGATGTGCCGAACCAGGTGTGGGGCCGCCATGCGAACCCTGCAGTCCCCGACGGCCCTTAGAGGCACTCAAGAGGTCCCAAGACAGAGCAAACACGAACGGACATTTCGAGCCTTCCGCCCCAAGATGACCCCAGGAACCCCCCAGAGGCTCTCGAGGCCCCCCAAAACGCCCCAAGAGGCCGCCAAGAGGCCCCCAAAACGCCCAGAAAGGCCCCCAAGAGGCCCCCGAGAAGCCCCCAAGAACCTTCAAGAGTCTCCCGAGGGGCATGCATCCCAAAAGACCCCCATATGCGTCCTAGATATCTCTGAACCACAGCCCAGGCACGGTGGCGGGACGGCCCGAAGGCCATTAAATCCGCCGCCCCCTGCTTGCAGGGGTGCACGGCGTGCTGGATGAGCTGTTAGGTTTTGGTGTTGGTTCTTTTTCCAAAAGAACTCCCCAGTGGGCTCCGGCAGAACCCGCCGGCCACCCGGAAGGGTGCTCAACGACCGGAAAAAATCCTCCAAAAACGGCCGTTTCGCTCGGGACATCCTCAAAAAATCGCGAAGATGGCCCAAGATGGCCTCCAAGTCCGCCCGAGATGGTCCAAGACGGCCTCCAAAACGGCCCAAGAGAGTCCAAGACGGCCCAAGACGGCCCAAGAGGCCCCCCAGAGGCCTCCCAGACGGCCCAAGAGGCCTCCAAGAGGTCCTCCAGGAGAGTCCGAAGAGGCCAAAATCATTGATTTTCCATTGGTTTTTGAAGGATTTTGGCATTTGCGCCTTTTCGGCTCTCCGACGGCTCAAGACGGCCCAAGAAGCCCCCAAGATCGCCCAAGAGGCCCCCAAGAGAGCCCCATGATGGCCCAAGTGGCCTCCAAGATGGCCCCTAGAGGGCCCCAAGAGGGCCCAAGAGGCCTCCAACACGCCCAAGATGGCCTCCAAGACGCCCAAGATGGCCTCCAAGACGGCCCTGGAGCGCCCCAAGAGGGTCCCCCGTTGGCCCAGAAAGGCCCCCAAAACGGCTCCCGACGGCGTCAGACGTGCCAGGAACCCACCAAGATGGCCGAAGTTGGCTCGAAGCTGGCCCAAAAGGGCCCAAGAGGCCCCCAAGAGGGCCTCCAGGAAGGCCAAAAGATGCCAAAATCACTGATTTTCCCAAGGTTTTTGATGGATTTGGGCATTTCCCTTTTTTCGGCCTTCCGACGGCCCGAGACGGCCCAAGAGCCCCCAAAGATCGCCGAAAGATCGCCCAAGAGGCCTCCAAGACGGCGACGATGACCATCAAGACGCCCACGTGTTCCCCGAAGGCTTTCCAAACCGATTCGGGGAACACATGGTCCGATGGCTTGGCAGGTCTGGCCTCAACGTTCGGCCACATAGGCGCTTCCACAAAGGCAGGGGGCGGCGGTGATTCGCCGTAGGCGTCTTCGATCCGCCGCCCCCTGCTTGCAGGGGTGCACGGCGTGCTGGATGTTTCAGGTTTTGGTTTTGGTTCTTTTTCCAAAAGAACTCCCCCAGTGGGCTCCGGCACGTCCCGCCGGGGTCCCGGGAGGAAGCCGAAAGGACCTCAATCCGGAAAAAAATCCTCCAAAAAACGGCCGTTTCGCTCGGGACATCCTCAAAAAATCGCGAAGATGGCCCAAGATGGCCTCCAAGTCCGCCCGAGATGGTCCAAGACGGCCTCCAAAACGGCCCAAGAGAGTCCAAGACGGCCCAAGACGGCCCAAGAGGCCCCCCAGAGGCCTCCCAGACGGCCCAAGAGGCCTCCAAGAGGTCCTCCAGGAGAGTCCGAAGAGGCCAAAATCATTGATTTTCCATTGGTTTTTGAAGGATTCTGGCATTTGCGCCTTTTCGGCTCTCCGACGGCTCGAGACGGCCCAAGAAGCCCCCAAGATCGCCCAAGAGGCCCCCAAGAGAGCCCCATGATGGCCCAAGTGGCCTCCAAGATGGCCCCTAGAGGGCCCCAAGAGGGCCCAAGAGGCCTCCAACACGCCCAAGATGGCCTCCCAGACGCCCAAGATGGCCTCCAAGACGGCCCTGGAGCATTCCAAGCGGGCCCCAAGTCGGCCCATAGAGGCCCCCCAAACGGCTTCCGACGGCTTCAGACGTGCCAGGAACCCACCAAGATGGCCGAAGTTGGCTCGAAGCTGGCCCGAGACGGCCCAAAAAGCCCCAAAGATCGCCCAAAGCTTGCCCAAGAGGCCTCCAAGACGGCCAAGATGACCTTCAAGATGCCCACGTGTTCCCCGAAGGCTTTCCAAACCGATTCGGGGAACACGTGGTCCGATAGCTCGGCAGGTCTGGCCTCAACGTTCGGCCACATAGGCGCTTCCAAAAAGGCAGGGGGCGGCGGTGATTCGCCGTAGGCGTCTTCGATACAGACATTACTCTATGTTATACATGTATATATATATATATATATATATATATACACATCTATTTGTGTACATATATACAAACCGATCTACGGATCATTGTTAGTAGAATTGTACCGACCGATTGATACCCCAAATCCATCGACCAATGTCAACGTCTATCTTTGAATCTGGGATCTTCTGACCCAGGTCAATCCAGACGGGGTCAGCAGAAAACCAAAAACTACAATTCAAGAAAAAAAAATGCAACGCAGGTCTTCGCAAACCCGGGTCAGCCAATATGCGCGGCCGCCTCGCGGCCACGAGCGGCTCGCTAACCCGGGTCAGCCAGAGGGAGTCTTCGCAGGATCCTGCAGGATCCGGTGCCCTGGCTGACCCCCGTTTGCATTGACCCCCGTCTTTTGAACCCCGATTGAATTTAACGATTTCTCTACCAGACTCACTTTGCATGGATGTGTCGATACATTTCTGTCGGCCTCACTATCTACCAATCCCACGATCAAACCATCAACCCACCATCGGGACCACAATCTGGACAACGATCGGAACAGACATCGGGACAACCATCGGCACAACCACGGGGCAACCATCAGGACAATCATCGGGGCAACCATCTGGACAACCAACGCAAGACCGACATGCATGATATATCTGCACACGGACCCCACTGCTCCCCGCAACCGGGCAACGCCTGATACAATCACACACGGTCGTTATTTGGAATGCCAACGTCACCGACGCGTCAGGCTCAGACAGTACGAACACATGATGGATCCCCAGACGGGTGCTGCACCCTCGGGTGATAACGCAGGAATGGGATCCTCCTTGCCCATTCGTCGCGATACGAAACCTCGCTCCAACGACCTAAGTTCAACAATCTTCAAAGAGCTAAGATTACGTTGGGCCTGTCATGCGCCTTTCCGATGTTTATCGTGAGAAACATGTGTTTCCATGACGAGACACATACCGACTGACGCTGGACATCAAGAGGAGCAGAAGAAAAACGTCAGGGCCGGCACGCATGCCATATCTGCACAAGGACATATTGCTCCCCGCAACCGAATAACGCCTGATACAATCACACACGGTCATTCTTTGGAGTGCCAACATCACAGGCGCATCAGGCTCAGACAGTACGAAAACATGCTGGATCCCCAGGCGGGTACAATACCCTCGGCTGATAACGCAGGAATGGGATCCTCATTGCCAACTTGCCCCGATACGGAAGGGCGCTCCAAAACCGAGCGACAACAATCTTCAGAGAGCTGGGATTACGTTCGGTCTGTCATGCGCGCCTATCCGAAAACCATCGTGAGAAACATGTGCTCTCATCACGAGACACATCCAAACTGAAGCGGGACATGAAGCGGAACATCGGAAAACGCAGGGCCGACACGCATGGCATATCTGCACACGGACCCCATTGCTCCCCGCAACCGAGCAACGCCTGATACTATCACACACGGTCGTTTTGTGGAATGCCAACATCACCGACGCGTCAGGCTCAGACAGTACGAATACATGCTGGATTCCCAGGCGGGTGCCACACCCTCGGCTGATAACGCAGGAATGGGATCCTCATTGCCACCCCGACACGAAACCGCGCTCCAATGACCTAGCAGCAACAATCTCCGGAGAGGTAGGATTACGTTCGGCCTGTCATGCGCCTATTCGATGACTATCGTGAGAAACATGTGCTCCCATCACGAGACACATACCGACTGAAGCGAGACATCAAGCGAAGCAAAAGAAAAACGTCGGGGCCGGCACGCATGCCATATCTGAACAAGGACACCTTACTCCCCGCAACCGAGGAACGCCTGATACTGTCACACACGGTGGTTCTTTGGAGTGCCAACATCACAGGCGCATCAGGCTCAGACAGTACGAATACATGCTGGATCCCCAGGCGGGTGTAAAACCCTCGGCTGATAACGCAGGAATGGGATCCTCACTGCCAACTCGCCCCGATACGAAACCGCGCTCCAATGACCTAGCGGCAACAATCTTCGGAGAGCTGGGATTACGTTCGGTCTGTCATGCGCGCCCATCCGAAGGCCATCGTGAGAAACATGTGCCCTCATCACGAGACACATCCAAACTGAAGCGGGACATGAAGCGGAACATCGGAAAACGCAGGGCCGACACGCAATGCATATCTGCACACGGACCCCATTGCTCCCCGCAACCGAGTAACGCCTGACACTATCACACACGGTCGTTCTCTGGAATGCCAACATCACCGACGCGTCAGGCTCAGACAGTACGAATACATGCTGGATCCCCAGGCGGTCGGCTGATAACGCAGGAATGGGATCCTCATTGCCATCTCGCCCCGATGGGAAACGGCGCTCCAAAAATCTAGCGACTACAAACTTCAGAGAGCTGGGATTACGTTCGGTCTGTCATGCGCGCCCATCCGAAGACCATCGTGAGAAACATGTGCCCTCATCACGAGGCACATCCAAACTGAAGCGGGACATGAAGCGGAACATCGGAAAACACAGGGCCGACACGCATGGCATATCTGCACACGGACCCCATTGCTCCCCGCAACCGAGTAACGCCTGACACTATCACACACGGTCGTTCTCTGGAATGCCAACATCACCGACGCGTCAGGCTCAGACAGTACGAATACATGCTGGATCCCCAGACGGGTGTCGCACCCTCGGCTGATAACGCAGGAATGGGATCCTCATTGCCAACTCGCCCCGATACGAAACCGCGCTCCAATGACCTAGCGGCAATAACCTTTGAAGAACTAGGATTACGTTCGGCCTGTCATGCGCCTATTCGATGACTATCGTGAGAAACATGTGCTCCCATCACGAGACACATACCTTCTGAAGCGAGACATCAAGCGAAACAGATAAACAAACGTCGGGGCAGGCACGCATGCCATATCTGCACAAGGACACCTTGCCCCCCGCAACCGAGGAACGCCTGATACTATCACACACGGTCGTTCTGTGGAATGCCAACATCACCGACGCATCAGGCTCAGACAGTACGAATACATGCTGGATCCCCAGGCGGGTATAAAACCCTCGGCTGGTAACGCAGGAGTGGGATCCTCACTGCCAACTCGCCCCGATACGAAACCGCGCTCCAATGACCTAGCGGCAACAATCTTCAGAGAGCTGGGATTACGTTCGGTCTGTCGTGCGCGCCCATCCGAAGACCATCGTGAGAATCATGTGCCCTCATCACGAGACACATCCAAACTGAAGCGGGACATGAAGCGGAACATCGGAAAACGCAGGGCCGACACGCATGGCATATCTGCACACGGACCCCATTGCTCCCCGCAACCGAGTAACGCCTGACACTATCACACACGGTCGTTCTCTGGAATGCCAACATCACCGACGCGTCAGGCTCAGACAGTACGAATACATGCTGGATCCCCAGACGGGTGCCGCACCCTCGGCTGATAACGCAGGAATGGGATCCTCACTGCCAACTCGCCCCGATACGAAACCGCGCTCCAATGACCTAGCGGCAACAATCTTCAGAGAGCTAGGATTACGTTCGGCCTGTCATGCGGCATTACCCGATGACCATCGTGAGAAACATGTGCTCCCATCACGAGACACATACCGACTGAGGGGAGACATCAAGCGAAGCAAAAGAAAAACGTTGGGGGCCGGCACGCATGCCATATCTGCACAAGGACACCTTGCCCCCCGCAACCGAGGAACGCCTGATAACATCACACACAGTGGTTCTTTGGAGTGCCAACATCACAGGCGCATCAGGCTCAGACAGTACGAATACATGCTGGATCCCCAGGCGGGTGCAATACCCTCGGCTGATAACGCAGGAATGGGATCCTCATTGCCAACTCGCCCCGATACGGAAACGGCCCTCCCAAAACCTAGCGACAACAATCTTCAGAGAGCTGGGATTACGTTCGGTCTGTCATGCGCGCCTATCCGAAGACCATCGTGAGAAACATGTGCTCTCATCACGAGACACATCCAAGCTGAAGCGGGACATGAAGCGGAACCTCGGAAAACGCAGGGCCGACACGCATGGCATATCTGCACACGGACCCCATTGCTCCCCGCAACCGAGTAACGCCTGATACTATCACACACAGTCGTTCTCTGGAATGCCAACATCACCGACGCGTCAGGCTCAGACAGTACGAATACATGCTGGATCCCCAGGCGGGTGCAAAACCCTCGGCTGATAACGCAGGAATGGGATCCTCATTGCCAACTCGCCCCGATGCGAAACCACGCTCCAATGACCTAGCGGCAACAATCTTCAGAGAGCTAGGATTACGTTCGGTCTGTCATGCGCGCCTATCCGATGACCATCGTGAGAAACATGTGCTCCCATCACGAGACACACACCGACTGAAGCGAGGCATCAAGCGAAGCAAAAGAAAAACGTCGGGGCCGGCACGCATGCCATATCTGCACAACGACACCTTGCCCCCCACAACCGAGGAACGCCTGATGCTATCACACACGGTGGTTCTTTCGAGTGCCAACATCACAGGCGCATCAGGCTCAGACAGTACGAATACATGCTGGATCCCCAGGCGGGTGCAATACCCTCGGCTGATAACGCAGGAATGGGATCCTCATTGCCAACTCGCCCCGATGCGGAAACGGCGCTCCAAAAACCTAGCGACAACAATATTCAGAGAGCTGGGATTACGTTCGGTCTGTCATGCGCGCCTATCCGAAGACCATCGTGAGAAACATGTGCTCTCATCACGAGACACATCCAAAATGAAGCGGGACATGAAGCGGAACATCGGAAAACGCAGGGCAGACACGCATGGCAGATCTGCACACGGACCCCATTGCTCCCCGCAACCGAGTAACGCCTGATACTATCACACACAGTCGTTCTCTGGAATGCCAACATCACCGACGCGTCAGGCTCAGACAGTACGAAAACATGCTGGATCCCCAGGCGGGTGCAATACCCTCGGCTGATAACGCAGGAATGGGATCCTCATTGCCAACTCGCCCCGATACGAAACCGCGCTCCAATGACCTAGCGGCAACAATCTATGAAGAACTAGGATTACGTTCGGCCTGTCATGCGCCTATCCGATGACTATCGTGAGAAACATGTGCTCCCATCACGAGACACATACCGACTGAAGCGAGACATCAAGCGAAACAGAAGAAAAAACGTCGGGGCAGGCACGCATGCCATATCTGCACAAGGACACCTTGCCCCCCGCAACCGAGGAACGCCTGATACTATCACACACAGTGGTTTTTTGGAGTGCCAACATCACAGGCGCATCAGGCTCAGACAGCACGAATACATGCTGGATCCCCAGGCGGGTGCAATACCCTCGGCTGATAACGCAGGAATGGGATCCTCATTGCCAACTCGCCCCGATGGGAAACGGCGCTCCAAAAACCTAGCGACAACAATCTTCAGAGAGCTGGGATTACGTTCGGTCTGTCATGCGCGCCTATCCGAAGACCATCGTGAGAAACATGTGCTCTCATCACGAGACACGTCCAAACTGAAGCGGGACATGAAGCGGAACTTCGGAAAACGCAGGGCCGACACGCATGGCATATCTGCACACGGACCCCATTGCTCCCCGCAACCGAGTAACGCCTGATACTATCACACACGGTCGTTCTCTGGAATGCCAACATCACCGACGCGTCAGGCTCAGACAGTACGAATACATGCTGGATCCCCAGGCGGGTGCAAAACCCTCGGCTGATAACGCAGGAATGGGATCCTCATTGCCAACTCGCCCCGATGCGAAACCACGCTCCAATGACCTAGCGGCAACAATCTTCGGCGAGCTAGGATTACGTTCGGTCTGTCATGCGCGCCTATCCGATGACCATCGTGAGAAACATGTGCTCCCATCACGAGACACATACCGACTGAGGGGAGACATCAAGCGAAGCAAAGGAAAAACGTCGGGGCCGGCACGCATGGCATATCTGCACAAGGACACCTTGCTCCCCGCAACCGAGGAACGCCTGATACTACCACACACAGTGGTTCTTTGGAGTGCCAACACCACAGGCGCATCAGACTCAGACAGCACGAATACATGCTGGATCCCCAGGCGGGTGCAATACCCTCGGCTGATAAGAATGGGATCCTCATTCCCAAGTCGCCCCGATACGGAAACGGCGCTCCAAAAACCGAGCGACAACAATCTTCAGAGAGCTGGGATTACGTTCGGTCTGTCATGCGCGCCTATCCGAAAACCATCGTGAGAAACATGTGCTCTCATCACGAGACACATCCAAACTGAAGCGGGACATGAAGCGGAACATCGGAAAACGCAGGGCCGACACGCATGGCATATCTGCACACGGACCCCATTGCTCCCCGCAACCGAGCAACGCCTGATACTATCACACACGGTCGTTCTGTGGAATGCCAACATCACCGACGCGTCAGGCTCAGACAGTACGAATACATGCTGGATTCCCAGGCGGGTGCCACACCCTCGGCTGATAACGCAGGAATGGGATCCTCATTGCCAACTCGCCCCGACACGAAACCGCGCTCCAATGACCTAGCAGCAACAACCTTTGAAGAACTAGGATTACGTTCGGCCTGTCATGCGCCTATTCGATGACTATCGTGAGAAACATGTGCTCCCATCACGAGACACATACCGACTGAAGCGAGACATCAAGCGAAGCAAAAGAAAAACGTCGGGGCCGGCACGCATGCCATATCTGCACAAGGACACCTTACTCCCCGCAACCGAGGAACGCCTGATACTATCACACACGGTGGTTCCTTGGAGTGCCAACATCACAAGCGCATCAGGCTCAGACAGTACGAATACATGCTGGATCCCCAGGCGGGTGCAAAACCTTCGGCTGATAACGCAGGAATGGGATCCTCATTGCCAACTCGCCACAATGGGAAACGGCGTTCCAAAAACCTAGCGACAACAATCTTCAGAGAGCTGGGATTACGTTCGGTCTGTCATGCGCACCTATCCGAAGACCATCGTGAGAAACATGTGCTCTCATCACGAGACACATCCAAACTGAAGCGGGGCATCGGAAAACGCAGGGCCGACACGCATGGCATATCTGCACACGGACCCCATTGCTCCCCGCAACCGGGTAACGCCTGATACTATCACACACGGTCGTTCTGGAATGCCAACATCACCGACGCGTCAGGCTCAGACAGTACGAATACATGCTGGATCCCCAGGCGGGTGCCGCACCCTCGGCTGATAACGCAGGAATGGGATCCTCATTGCCAACTCGCCCCGATACGAAACCGCGCTCCGATGACCCAGCGGCAACAATCTTCGGAGAGCTAAGATTACGTTCGGCCTGTCATGCGCCTGTCCGATGACTATCGTGAGAAACATGTGCTCCCATCACAAGACACATACCAACAGAAGCGAGGCATCAAGCGAAGCAGAAGAAACACGTCGAGGCCGGCACGCATGCCATTTCTACACAAAGACACCCTGCCCCCCGCAACCGAGGAACGCCTGATACTATCACACACAGTGGTTCTTTGGAGTGCCAACATCACAGGCGCATCAGGCGGGTATAAAACCCTCGGCTGATAACGCAGGAATGGGATCCTCACTGCCAACTCGCCCCGATACGAAACCGCGCTCCAATGACCTAGCGGCAACAATCTTCAGAGAGCTGGGATTACGTTCGGTCTGTCATGCGAGCCCATCCGAAGACCATCGTGAGAAACATGTGCCCTCATCACGAGACACATCCAAACTGAAGCGGGACATGAAGCGGAACATCGGAAAACGCAGGGCCGACACGCAATGCATATCTGCACACGGACCCCATTGCTCCCCGCACCCGAGTAACGCCTGACACTGTCACACACGGTCGTCTCTGGAATGCCAACATCACCGACGCGTCAGGCTCAGACAGTACGAATACATGCTGGATCCCCAGGCGGTCGGCTGATAACGCAGGAATGGGATCCTCATTGCCAACTCGCCCCGATACGGAAACGGCCCTCCAAAAACCTAGCGACAACAATCTTCAGAGAGCTGGGATTACGTTCGGTCCGTCATGCGCGCCCATCCGAAGACCATCGTGAGAAACATGTGCCCTCATCACGAGACACATCCAAACTGAAGCGGGACGTGAAGCGGAACATCGGAAAACACAGGGCCGACACGCATGGCATATCTGCACACGGACCCCATTGATCCCCGCAACCGAGTAACGCCTGATACTATCACACACGGTCGTTCTCTGGAATGCCAACATCACCGACGCGTCAGGCTCAGACAGTACGAATACATGCTGGATCCCCAGGCGGGTATAAAACCCTCGGCTGATAACGCAGGAATGGGATCCTCATTGCCAACTCGCCCCGATACGAAACCACGCTCCAATGACCTAGCGGCAATAACCTTTGAAGAACTAGGATTACGTTCGGCCTGTCATGCGCCTATCCGATGGCTATTGTGAGAAACATGTGCTCCCATCACGAGACACATACCTACTGAAGCGAGACATCAAGCGAAACAGATAAAAAAAAACGTCGGGGCAGGCACGCATGCCATTTCTGCACAAGGACACCTTGCCCCCCGCAACCGAGGAACGCCTGATACTATCACACACGGTCGTTCTGTGGAATGCCAACATCACCGACGCATCAGGCTCAGACAGTACGAATACATGCTGGATCCCCAGGCGGGTATAAAACCCTCGGCTGATAACGCAGGAATGGGATCCTCACTGCCAACTCGCCCCGATACGAAACCGCGCTCCAATGACCTAGCGGCAACAATCTTCAGAGAGCTGGGATTACGTTCGGTCTGTCATGCGCGCCCATCCGAAGACCATCGTGAGAAACATGTGCCCTCATCACGAGACACATCCAAACTGAAGCGGGACATGAAGCGGAACATCGGAAAACGCAGGGCCGACACGCAACGCATATCTGCACACGGACCCCATTGCTCCCCGCAACCGAGTAACGCCTGACACTATCACACACGGTCGTTCTCTGGAATGCCAACATCACCGACGCGTCAGGCTCAGACAGTACGAATACATGCTGGATCCCCAGACGGGTGCCGCACCCTCGGCTGATAACGCAGGAATGGGATCCTCACTGCCAACTCGCCCCGATACGAAACCGCGCTCCAATGACCTAGCGGCAACAATCTTCGGAGAGCTAGGATTACGTTCGGCCTGTCATGCGCCTACCCGATGACCATCATGAGAAACATGTGCTCCCATCACGAGACACATACCGACTGAGGGGAGACATCAAGCGAAGCAAAAGAAAAACGTCGGGGCCGGCACGCATGCCATTTCTGCACAAGGACACCTTGCTCCCCGCAACCGAGGAACGCCTGATACTATCACACACAGTGGTTCTTTGGAGTGCCAACATCACAGGCGCATCAGGCTCAGACAGTACGAATACATGCTGGATCCCCAGGCGGGTGCAATACCCTCGGCTGATAACGCAGGAATGGGATCCTCATTGCCAACTCGCCCCGATACGGAAACGGCGCTCCAAAAACCTAGCGACAACAATCTTCAGAGAGCTGGGATTACGTTCGGTCTGTCATGCACGCCTATCCGAAGACCATCGTGAGAAACATGTGCCCTCATCACGAGACTCATCCAAACTGAAGCGGAACATGAAGCGGAACATCGGAAAACGCAGGGCCGACAGGCATGGCGTATCTGCACACGGACCCCATTGCTCCCCGCTAACGAGTAACGCCTGACACTATCACACACGGTCGTCTCTGGAATGCCAACATCACCGACGCGTCAGGCTCAGACAATACGAATACATGCTGGATCCCCAGGCAGGTGCAATACCCTCGGCTGATAACGCAGGAATGGGATCATCATTGCCAACTCGCCCCGATACGAAACCACGCTCCAATGACCTAGCGGCAACAATCTTCGGAGAGCTAGGATTACGTTCGGCCTGTCATGCGCCTACCCGATGACCATCGTGAGAAACATGTGCTCCCATCACGAGACACATACCGACTGAGGGGAGACATCAAGCGAAGCAAAAGAAAAACGTCGGGGCCGGCACGCATGCCATATCTGCACAAGGACACCTTGCCCCCCGCAACCGAGGAACGCCTGATACTATCACACACAGTGGTTCTTTGGAGTGCCAACATCACAGGCGCATCAGGCTCAGACAGTACGAATACATGCTGGATCCCCAGGCGGGTGCAATACCCTCGGCTGATAACGCAGGAATGGGATCCTCATTGCCAACTCGCCCCGATACGGAAACGGCCCTCCAAAAACCTAGCGACAACAATCTTCAGAGAGCTGGGATTTCGTTCGGTCTGTCATGCGCGCCTATCCGAAGACCATCGTGAGAAACATGTGCTCTCATCACGAGACACATCCAAGCTGAAGCGGGACATGAAGCGGAACATCGGAAAACGCAGGGCCGACACGCATGGCATATCTGCACACGGACCCCATTGCTCCCCGCAACCGAGTAACGCCTGATACTATCACACACAGACGTTCTCTGGAATGCCAACATCACCGACGCGTCAGGCTCAGACAGTACGAATACATGCTGGATCCCCAGGCGGGTGCAAAACCCTCGGCTGATAACGCAGGAATGGGATCCTCATTGCCAACTCGCCCCGATGCGAAACCACGCTCCAATGACCTAGCGGCAACAATCTCCGGCGAGCTAGGATTACGTTCGGTCTGTCATGCGCGCCTATCCGATGACCATCGTGAGAAACATGTGCTCCCATCACGAGACACACACCGACTGCAGCGAGGCATCAAGCGAAGCAAAAGAAAAACGTCGGGGCCGGCACGCATGCCATATCTGCACAACGACTCCTTGCGCCCCACAACCGAGGAACGCCTGATACTATCACACACGGTGGTTCTTTCGAGTGCCAACATCACAGGCGCATCAGGCTCAGACAGTACGAATACATGCTGGATCCCCAGGCGGGTGCAATACCCTCGGCTGATAACGCAGGAATGGGATCCTCATTGCCAACGCGCCCCGATGCGGAAACGGCGCTCCAAAAACCTAGCGACAACAATCTTCAGAGAGCTGGGATTACGTTCGGTCTGTCATGCGCGCCTATCCGAAGACCATCGTGAGAAACATGTGCTCTCATCACGAGACACATCCAAACTGAAGCGGGACATGAAGCAGAACATCGGAAAACGCAGGGCCGACACGCATGGCATATCTGCACACGGACCCCATTGCTCCCCGCAACCGAGTAACGCCTGATACTATCACACACGGTCGTTCTCTGGAATGCCAACATCACCGACGCGTCAGGCTCAGACAGTACGAATACATGCTGGATCCCCAGACGAGTGTCGCACCCTCGGCTGGTAACGCAGGAATGGGATCATCATTGCCAACTCGCCCCGATACAAGACCGCGCTCCAATGACCTAACGACAACAATATTCGGAGAGCTAGGATTACGTTCGGCCTGTCATGCACCTATCCGATGACTATCGTGAGAAACATGTGCTCCCATCACAAGACACACACCGACTGAAGCGAGGCATCAAGCGAAGCAAAAGAAAACGTCGGGGCAGGCACGCATGCCATATCTGCGCAAGGACACCTTGCCCCCCGCAACCGAGGAACGCCTGATACTATCACACACAGTGGTTCTTTGGAATGCCAACATCACCGACGCGTCAGGCTCAGACAGCACGAATACATGCTGGATCCCCAGGCGGGTGCAATACCCTCGGCTGATAAGAATGGGATCCTCATTGCCAACGCGCCCCGATGCGGAAACGGCGCTCCAAAAACCTAGCGACAACAATCTTCAGAGAGCTGGGATTACGTTCGGTCTGTCATGCGCGCCTATCCGAAGACCATCGTGAGAAACATGTGCTCTCATCACGAGACACATCCAAACTGAAGCGGGACATGAAGCAGAACATCGGAAAACGCAGGGCCGACACGCATGGCATATCTGCACACGGACCCCATTGCTCCCCGCAACCGAGTAACGCCTGATACTATCACACACGGTCGTTCTTTGGAATGCCAACATCACCGACGCGTCAGGCTCAGACAGTACGAATACATGCTGGATCCCCAGGCGGGTGCAAAACCCTCGGCTGATAACGCAGGAATGGGATCCTCACTGCCAACTCGCCCCGATACGAAACCGCGCTCCAATGACCTAGCGGCAACAATCTTCGGAGAGCTAGGATTACGTTCGGCCTGTCATGCGCCTATCCGATGACCATCGTGAGAAACATGTGCTCCCATCACGGGACACATACCGACTGAGGGGAGACATCAAGCGAAGCAAAGGAAAAACGTCGGGGCCGGCACGCATGCCATATCTGCACAAGGACACCTTGCCCCCGCAACCGAGGAACGCCTGATACTATCACACACAGTGGTTCTTTCGAGTGCCAACATCACAGGCGCATCAGGCTCAGACAGTACGAATACATGCTGGAACCCCAGGCGGGTGCAATACCCTCGGCTGATAACGCAGGAATCGGATCCTCATTGCCAACTCGCCCCGATACGGAAACGGCGCTCCAAAAACCTAGCGACAACAATCTTCAGAGAGCTGGGATTACGTTCGGTCTGTCATGCGCACCTATCCGAAGACCATCGTGAGAAACATGTGCTCTCATCACGAGACACATCAAAACTGAAGCGGGACATGAAGCAGAACATCGGAAAACGCAGGGCCGACACGCATGGCATATCTGCACACGGACCCCATTGCTCCCCGCAACCGAGTAACGCCTGACACTATCACACACAGTCGTTCTGGAATGCCAACATCACCGACGCGTCGGGCTCAGACAGTACGAATACATGCTGGATCCCCAGGCGGGTGCAATACCCTCGGCTGATAACGCAGGAATCGGATCCTCATTGCCAACTCGCCCCGATACGAAACCACGCTCCAATGACCTAGCGGCAACAATCTTCGGAGAGCTAGGATTACGTTCGGTCTGTCATGCGCGCCTATCCGATGACCATCGTGAGAAACACGTGCTCCCATCACGAGACACATACCGACTGAGGGGAGGCATCAAGCGAAACAAAAGAAAAACGTCGGGGCCGGCACGCATGCCGGATCTGCACAAGGACACCTTGCCCCCGCAACCGAGGAACGCCTGATACTATCACACACAGTGGTTCTTTCGAGTGCCAACATCACAGGCGCATCAGGCTCAGACAGTACGAATGCATGCTGGATCCCCAGGCGGGTGCAATACCCTCGGCTGATAACGCAGGAATGGGATCCTCATTGCCAACTCGCCCCGATGCGGAAACGGCGCTCCAAAAACCTAGCGACAACAATCTTCAGAGAGCTGGGATTACGTTCGGTCTGTCATGCGCGCCTATCCGAAGACCATCGTGAGAAACATGTGTTCTCATCACGAGACACATCAAACCTGAAGCAGGATATGAAGCAGAACATCGGAAAACGCAGGGCCGACACGCATGGCATATCTGCACACGGACCCCATTGCTCCCCGCAACCGAGTAACGCCTGATACGATCACTAGAACAATCGCGCGCTCCGCGCGCGCTCAAGCTCTAGTCGAACCCCAACGCACGCATGGACACTCGGAGTCCAGTCACGTCCTCTTCGTTTCTCGAGCTGCCTAGGGACTGTTGTGCAGGTTGTTTGGGGCACCTTGGCCTTAGGATGTGCAGGGACACCTCAGCCTTGGAATCTACATGAGCACCGTGGCCTTGAAAATCACATGGCGACCCGAATCTTAAAAAATTGCACCTCGGCCTCGAACTTTAAATGGGCACCTGAATTTCATACTTTGCATGGGAACCTCGGCCTCAGAACTTACCATGGGCGCCGAGGTCACCCGGGGGCCGCAGGGCGGAGGCGAGGAAACACACCGTCCTGCGTCCTTCTCCCCCCCCCTCCTCCGCCACTTCCTCTTCGAACTCCTCGGCTCTCATCCTCCTCCTCCCAACTAATTTGGCAGATCAGGAGTCATAATGCATTGCATAGAGTGTTGCAAAACTGTTGTTCGTGCAGGCGTTCATTCAATGGTTATGTTATGGCGTTCGAGTGCGGTGGGCTAGTGGCGGAGGGGTGCTGATGGAGTGCGTGAGGCGCTGGCAAATGCAATGGATCAGGCGGTGCATGTCCCAAGACTGTGAAAAGCTACGAGTGCAACCTCCAAGTCGTCCAGCAAACGCTGAAAACAGCGCTCTTCCCTCTTCCCTCCTCCTCCCGTCCTCCTCCTCCTCCTCCTCCTCCTCCTCCTCCTCCTCCTCCTCCCTCCCTCCTCCTCCTCCTCCTCTTCCTCATCCACCTCCTCCTCCTCTTCCTCCTCCTTTTCCTCTTCCTCCTCCTCCTCCTTCTCCTCCTCCTCCCCGTCCTCATCCTCCTCCTCCTCCTCCTCCTTCTCCTCCTCGTCCTCCTCCTTCTCCCCGTCGGCGAGCTGTGGGACTCCTAGGGCCATACCTCAAAAACTGCCGCTTACAGGCCTCCTGGGGCGTGTTGGAATCTCTCGGTGCCTCTTGGGTGGGCTTGGGGGCCTATTGAGAGCCTCGGGGACCCTCTGGGGTCGGAGGGCTCCAAGGGTCAGTTCGAGTTCCCCATCTTGGGTCCCTCTCGGGATACTCTGGGGGCCCATTCGGGCCGTTTTGGGCGCCGCTTGGGCCGTCGTTGGACCCTCTTGGGCAGTCTTGGAGCCCTCCTGGGGGCTTCTTGGGCAGTCTTGGGCGGTCCAGGAGCCCTTTTGGGCAGTTTCTGTTGCTGTAAAGTTTCCGGAAGCAAACCTGCTAAGAATGTAAATTGTCCTGGGGGAACGGGAAGATGTGTGCCTCCCGGGGCTCGTAAGCGTGTCGCCTTGGAGCGCTAGTGGGGCGTCTTCGAAGCTTCTGGTGCCGTTCGAGACGCCTCGCTAGCCGTCGCGGATTCTTGGAGGCCGTCTTGGGGCGACACACGGGCCGTCTTGAGCCGCCTTGACGATCCCTGAGCATTGTCGAAACGAGCATGGGGCCCCCGAGGAGCCCCGAGGAGCGGGCCCAGCCCCCAGCACTGACATTTGCAGTAATGGTCGTGGTCCCCAGGCGCGCCCGGGCCCGGTCCCCGCAGCGCGTCCGGAGCTTGCCTGGGGTGACGCACGTCAGCTCGCTCTTGGGGGCCCTGGTGGAAAAAAAGCTTGTTACATCGCTTATCTCTCTCTCTCTCTCTCTATCACTCTCTCTCTCTCTCTCTCCCTCTCTCTCTTTCTCTCTCTCTCTCTCTCTCTCTATCTATATATCTCTCTCCCTCTTTCGGAAGTCTTGGCGATAATCGGTCGTTGCGCGCGCGCTCTCTCTCTCTCTCTCTCTCTCTCGGGAGTCTTGGCGATAAGAGCTTGTTACGGCAAGGCTCGCTCTGGGGAGCCTTGTGAAGACGTTGCTACGTCACCATAGCTGCTTTACGGCTCCCCAATGCAGATCAGCGATGCTAGCCTCTTCGGTCCGTCATGGGGGCTGATGTTAAACAACTTCTGGCCGTTTTACTGAGGCTACGTTTGACCCTGATGGTGGCCTCTTGGGGCCCTGTTCGGCGGTCTCAAGAAGAGGAGGAGGAAGAGGAGGAGGAGGAGGAGGAGGAGGAAGAGGAGGGGGAAGGAAACGGAGGACGAGGAGGAGGAGGAGGAGGAGCATGGAGGGAATGGAAGAAGAGAAGGAGGGAAGGGGGGAATACGAAGAGAACAGAAGAGAACGACGTCGAGGAAGAGATTCGTGTGGATGGTTGGGGAATGCTGCGAAGAGTAAGAATAATAATAATGCTTGGGGCAAGAGGGGCATCGGGGAACGGGAAGGATGGGAAGGAGCAAGGAGAAATTATCTCCTTGACGACGTAGAGGACAGGGGGGGACAGGGGGGAGGGGACACGGTGCCCCTCCTCCACTTGTGCCTTCCATAATGACCTCTGGCCCATCCTGCCACCGTGCCTGGGTTCTTGGTCAGACCGCTAGGATGTCTGTTGGGATCTGGCTGGAAGCCTTTAGGCAGCCTTCTGGAGGCGAATGTGAAGCCCCTTGGGGGCAATCTGGAGCCCTCTTCTGGGCCTCGTGGAGGTCGATATGAAGCAACATTCGGCCGTCTTGGAGCCCTCGTGGGCCGTCTTGGGGCTCTCTTCGGCCGTCATGGAAACCTTGGGCCGTCTAGGGGCTCTCCTGGCGCACTCTTGAACCCGCGTGGGAGCATCTTGGGCCCTCCGGCGCCGTCTTGAGGTCCTCTAGGGCCGTCTTGGTGCCCTCTGGGCCGCGTAAAGCCTCTCAGGCCGTCTTGGAACGATGTTTGAAACCCCTTCGGCCGCCTCGGGCCGTCGGAAGCCCGAGGCGAGAACCCTGAAAACTAGCATAAACCAAACAAAGATATAGTTGGCCTCCTTACGCCCGCGTGGAGGTCCTGTATAAGCCCTCTGGAACTGTCCTGAGCCCGTCTGGGTCGTCTTGGGGGGCTTTGGCCGTCCTGGGGCTCTTTTGGGAGCCTCTAGGGGCCTCCCTGGGGCTTTCTTGGAAGCCCCTTGGGACTCTCCAAGGCCGTTTGGGAGGTTTCTGTGGGCCGTCTAAGAGCTTCATGTGACATCCGAGAAGGATACTTAGTAGCTCGAGCAGTCATAGCCCCCCCTTCGAGAGCGACGCATGTATGTCCAAGTCTGAAACAACGGTGACGATGCTTCCCGTTACATGTCAAACGGCCCTGGTGCAGAAAAGCCAAGTCCCCAGATTCGGCCACACAACCAAAAACCACCCGGGCCGCTTTTATCCACCTTGCTCCAAAAGAACATTGATGCATATCAGTCACCTGACAATAAGGCAGCACGTGCGAGACCAGATCCCGGCAGCGCCACATATACGAGGTCAAAAGATTTACCAAGACAAAGCGAACCTTGTACTCGCGACACAGTCTCGCAATAAAAACAGCCACCCGCATGCGCACAGTACCAACGTGCACCGCCTCTCTGTCTTTGGCCCGCAACGATGGAAGCCCTTCTGGGTGAGCGGCGCCCCTGACAGGATAGCGGTTCCGAGCAAGCGAAAATGGCGAGCAAGGAAACGCCAGCATCACCGCTTCACCAGGCCACTCCCTAAATGCCGCCCAATCACTTTGAAAGAGCTGCACGCGTCTTGGTCTGGCCATCTTCTCAGGTCGAGACACACTGCATCGCGCCCAAACCTCATTGCACAGCCGGCAACCCCGCCGCCGCCAAAAAAACATCCAGCAGGTTGGGGGTCTTCTGCCGCAGTAAGTCCCGACTCACATGCCCCCGCGAGAGCCCCCTCGGCGGACGAACGGCGGCATCGGCGCGGGGCGGCCCAACAATAGCACATCCTGTAGCTGCCTTGCGGCCGTCACGCAATAAATCTCTGTCGCCTCCTGAAGACATTCCCAACTCTCGCTCAATCTGCCTGACTTCTCGTATCTCTTCACTGAGGCCAACGCGGCCCACCTTCCCCTCTTCTGGAACTCTTCCTGCGAGCGTCGCCCTGTTGCCCGATCCAGCGATGCTCCGATGTGCCGGCTTTGATAGGGGACGACATCGGCTCCGATGTTCAGAGCTGCTCGCCGGAAGAGGCCCAGAAACTGAGGGTAGCTCAAGCCCAGGAGGGGCCTAGTGGAGCCTGTGTCCTTCAGAGCGCGGAAGATATGGCCCATCCAAGGACATCGTCCTGAATCGCACGGAATCGCATCGTCTGCCGATCCCACTTTGCCCCGGGCCACTCCCGCTTCTGGAAACAGCCATACGACTCCTCCTCCTCCTCCTCCTCCTCATCCTCCTCCTCCTCCTCCTTCTCCTCCTCCTCCTCCCGAGCCTGAGGCCATCTCTGTTTTTGAAACGTCCGACGCACTCGCGGAGTGTGGGCAGCGGTGCCGTCGCTGTCGTGACTCGGCGTCAGCTGGCCGCGTCCATGTTTGGCGTAATTCACCATGTTATAAGTTAGTCGCGTTAGATGGCTCCCTTCGTGCACGTCCCAGGGGGGCTTCGATTCACATTGCTGGGCGGTGGGTCGACCCCTCCCACTGTATGAGACTGCACCAGGACCTCGGGTTGTGGTGGGATGTTATGCGACCAGCAGTTGCTTGGTTTGAGTTTGAAGTGCTCGGGGCAATCCACCTCGACCCGTCAGGAATATCCAAGGCGAGTCTCTCAAGGGAATTGGCCCAAGGCCTATACCAAGGCTGAAGCTGGTCGCAGGGCCAGTAAGGCCACTCGAGCCCAACGAGCGGTCGGTGCAAGCGTTGGTAGGACTTCGTCCTGGGACTCCGACTCCGACTCCCCCTCCGCTCCCCCCCCCTAGGGAGCCCACAAAGGACGTACGCGCCCAGCTATGTACATGAACACGGCCCCTTGATTCGCGAGACCGGCCGCGTTACACGAACATTTGTGCAGTGCGTGCTCTCGAAACCAGCGTGGGTTCATGTGCATGCACGTCCTTCTTTCGCTCCTGAGGCCCCCCCCCCCTCCCAGCCCAGCCCAACGCCGCCCTCGTGCTCTTCTGGCCACGCTGGCGCACGGTGCTGGGCACCCACCCCTGCACGGACCACCGCCCCATCCCCGCCGTAGTCGGTCTCGAAGACGGCGGTCGGGTTCGGCCTCGGCGTCGCCAGGACGGCCTCGTAGGGCCTGTCGCCCTGCGAGGTGCCCTCTCCCGGGAGCAGGGCGAGGAGGGCTCTCCGGACCAGACCTCGAATGCTGAAAGGGGGGGGGCTCGATTCTTGAAATAGGAACGGCGACTCTAAGCTCTGAAATGCAAAACACACCAACAGACACCAGAAAAAACAAACAACGACGACGACGACGACGACGACGACGACGACGACGACGACGACGACAACAACAACAACGACAACGACAACAACAACAACAACAACAACAACAACAACAACAACAACAACCACAACAACAACAACAACAACAACAGCAACAGCAGCAACAACAACAACAACAACGACAGCAACAACAGCAACAACAACCACAACAACAACAAACACAACAAAAACAACAAAAACAACAAAAACAACAACAACAACAACAACAACAACAACAACAACAACAAATTACAGCAACAACAATTACAGCAACAGCAGCAACAGCAGCAACAACAACCACAACAACCACAACAACAGCAACAACAGCAACGGCAACAGCAACAACAACGACAACGACAACGACAACGACAACGACCATCTTGCGAACACCGGATGTAACAAGCAACTGTGGCCTTCATGTGCTGTCCCCTCTCCCTCGCACTCGCCCGCGAAGTCATTGGACCAACCCCCTTTGGGGGGATTCGTTTCATACCAGCTCCTGGGAGAAGGATTCGGTACTCTCTATGCGCACCACATCGCCACGGCCGCCAAACGTGCTAACGCGCCCACGGGCCAAAGCGTCTCGGAGTAAATTGAGGAGGTATCGAGCGGGAGCCGTTGTCGTCGTAGCTGCCCACCCCCCTCCCCAACTTGAACGAATTGCGAGGAGGAGTCGAGCCAGACCGCAGTTCCTGAGCTTCGAAGCTTCTCTGGCCAGGGCCTCTCGAAGTAAATCGCGCAGAATTGTCGGGCGAAAGCTGCTGTCATCGCAGCGTGAATTGTGAGGATGTCAGGCCTCTCTGGCCAGAGCGTCTCGGAATAAATCGCGAGGAAGTGTCGAGCGGGAGCCGCTGTCGCCGTCGCTGGAATTCCACGAACTTGCATGAATTGCGAGGAAGTTTCGAGCCAGAGCGGCGTTCCTGGGTTTCGAGGCCTCTCTGGCCAGAGCGGCTCGGAATAAATCACAAGGAAGTGTCGAGCGAGAGCCGCTGTCGCCGTCGCTGAACTCCACGAACTTGCGTGAATTCCAAGGAGGTCTCGAGCCAGAGCGCTGTTCCTGGGCCTCGGGGCCTATCTCGCCAGGGCCCGTCGGAGTAAATTTTGAAGAGATATCGAGCGGGAGCCGCTGTCGCCGTCGCTGGAACTCCACGAGCTTGCGTGAATTCCAAGGAAGTCTCGAGCCAGAGCGCCGTTCCTGGGCTTCGAGGCCTCTCTGGCCAGAGCGGCTCGGAATAAATCACAAGGAAGTGTCGAGCGGGAGCCGCTGTCGCCGTCGCTGGAATTCCACGAACTTGCATGAATTGCGAGGAAGTTTCGAGCCAGAGCGCCGTTCCTGGGCTTCGAGGCCTCTCTGGCCAGAGCGGCTCGGAATAAATCACAAGGAAGTGTCGAGCGAGAGCCGCTGTCGCCGTCGCTGAACTCCACGAACTTGCGTGAATTCCAAGGAAGTCTCGAGCCAGAGCGCTGTTCCTGGGCCTCGGGGCCTATCTCGCCAGGGCCCGTCGGAGTAAATTTTGAAGAGATATCGAGCGGGAGCCGCTGTCGCCGTCGCTGGAACTCCACGAGCTTGCGTGGATTCCAAGGAAGTCTCGAGCCAGAGCGCTCTTCCTGGGCCTCGAGGCCTCTCTGGCCAGGGCCCGTTGAAGTAAATTTCGAAGAAGTATCGAGCGGGAGCCGTTGTCGTCGTAACCGGGCCCACAAAGGCACACATACACAATCACGCCCCCGCTCGAGCGGGAGCCTCGCTTTCACAGAAAATGAGGCCGGCGTCGAGGCGAGAGCGCCCAGGCAACTTTCCGGAGATCAACAACAATTATTCTCTAGAATTGAATATTCAACGACAACAACGGCAGCAGCAGCAACAACAACAACACCAACAACAACAACAACAACAACAACAACAACAACAACAATCATTTAAGACTGGGGACACTCCGTTCTCACCAGTGCCAGGGTTTTCATAGGAGGCGGGCAATACCCCCACTTTGTGGGGGGGCCGGTTCAAGCTCTACCAAGTTTCCAAACGACTCTTCGCCACCACCCACACCCAGCTTCCCGCCCTATGACGTTCGGACACTTCACTTCGTGGCCTGCGGACGACCTTGGCTACTACACTGGCGCATGGGTACAATGACTTGTTGTGGTAACATTTTGTGGAAGCTAGCTTAGTATACGACTTTTCCCCCTGCAATTGAAGATTTCGGCGTGCGCGCGCGAAGAAAAAACGAATGTGTCCCATATGGTATTATTTGACAGGGATGATGGCCCTGGCAGGCGCGCAACCTTTGTTGCAGAAGTTCGAAAAAGTTGCTCGCAAAAGCCCGTTTGACAGAAATGTTTAAAAAGTGTTGGGTTTCCTACGAATCCGCAAGAGCGCGCGGGATGAGATTTTGACATTTTTTTGTTGAAAAACCATTGGTTTTTTGATGTTTTTATGTTAAAATCGCTCCGAACACTAAGCTTTTGGAAGGATTTCGTCTTGCGCGCGCGAATGTCCACTTTACCTTATTTTTTGCAAGGGATTCTTGAAATTTGATTATATTAGAACAAGAAATGTCATTTTATAGTGTTTTTTGCAAGGGAAAACGGATTACAACAAAACAACCGGATCTGGATCACATCGTTTTACCTGAGGCTTCCTCACGAAAATGATGAAAATGTAGCTGCGGCCTAGGCGGCGCAGGGGGGGCGCGCACCAGGGGGCCCAACAATAATTATTCTTTAGAATAAATAATGTTCAACAACAACAACAACAACAACAACAACAACAACAACAACAACAACAAACAACAACAACAACAAACAACAAACACCACACCACACAACAAACAACAACAACAACAACAACAACAATTACTAGCACGTGGGGACACTCCGTTCTCACCAGTGCCAGGGTTTTCATAGGAGGCGGGCAATACCCCCACTTTGTGGGGGGGCCGGTTCAAGCTCTACCAAATTTCCAAACGACTCTTCGCCACCACCCACACCCAGCTTCCCGCCCTATGACGTTCGGACACTTCACTTCGTGGCATGCGGACGACCGTGGCTACTATTCAGGGCCCCGCGGCCGACGACGACGGCGTGCGCGCGCGAAGAAAAAACGAATGTGTCCCGCATGGTATTATTTGACAGGGATGATGGCCCTGGCAGGTGCGCAACCGTTGTTGCAGAAGTTCGAAAAAGTTGCTCGCAAAAGCCCGTTTGACAGAAATGTTTAAAAAGTGTTGGGTTTCCTACGAATCCGCAAGAGCGCGCGGGATGAAATTTCGACAATTTTTTTTGAAAAACCATTGGTTTTTTGATGTTTTTATGTTAAAATCGCTACGAACACTAAGGTTTTGGAAGGATTTCGTCTTGCGCGCGCGAATGTCCACTTTACCTTATTTTTTGCAAGGGATTCTTGAAGTTTGGTTATGTTAGAACAAGAAATGTCATTTATTGTTTTTTGCAAGGGAAAGCGGATTAAACAAAACAACCGGATCTGGATCACATCGTTTTACCTGAGGCTTCCTCACGAAAATGATGAAAATGTGGCTGCGGCCTAGGCGCGGCGGGGGGGGCGTGCACCAGGGGGCCCAACAATAATTATTCTTTAGAATTAATAATGTTCAACAACAACAACAACAACGACGACGATGATGATGACGACGACGACGACGACAATCAGTGAGTGCCCGTTAACGCGAATGCCACAAACCCTCGATACCCGCCCTACTCGTCTTCGATCGTACCCCTTTGGGGGGGTATACCTTTCTTCCCTGCAGGCCGGGCCCCGGCAAGCGGCGGGGCGGCCGCGGACCGTCGGCCTGGCCAGCGGCAGCGCTGATCGGCGGCAACCCGACCCCAAGAGGGACGGACAGGGGACCGACCACGACGGCGACGACGACGACGACGTCGACGACGGCGACGACGACGACGACGACGAGCGAAAGCGAGAGCGAGAGAGCGAACGACAGCAGGGCCACGAAGGGCACGAAGTAGGCCACGAAGGGCGACAGCGGGGACACGAATGGAATGCGTATGGGGCCACGAAGAGCGCGAACGAGCACGGGACGAAGGGCAGATAATGCGGGGCCACAGAAGGCAACGACGGGGCCACTGAGGGTAGCAACTGGGCCACGTAGGACAGCGAGGGGGCCACAAAGGGCGACAGCGGGGCCACGAAAGGCATGCACATGGGGCCACGACGGGCGCGAACGAGCGGAGGCCACGAAAGGCATGCGAATAGTTGGCCGCGGAGGGCAAAGAAGGGGCCACTGAGGGCAGCAACGGGGCCACGAAAGGCAGCGAGGAGGGCGACAGCGGGGCCACGAAGGGCATGCATATGGGGCTACGAAGGGCAGCGAGGGGGCCACGAGGGGCTGCAACGGGGCCACGAAGGGAAGCGAGAGGGCCACGAAGGGCTGCAACGGGGCCACGAAGGGCAGCGAGGGGGCAACGAAGGGCTGCAACGGGGCCGCGAAGGGCAGCGAGGGGGCCACGAAGGGCTGCAACGGGGCAACGAAGGGCAGCGAGATCCCGATTCTTAAATGATCTGTGAGGGAATCCTAAGCATGAGCGCGACTCCTGGGTGCCTGAATGTCGGGAGCGCGGCGATTGAGTAAATTGCTGGAAATTCCAACGCAAGGGTGGTAGGTTTGAGTAAATTGCAAACAAGTCTCCAGCGAGAGCGCGACTCGAGAGCGCCGAGAGAGCGATTCCTGAATAAATTGTAAGGAAGTCCCAAGGGAGAGCGCGATTTCTGAATAAGATGCGAGGAAGTCTCAGGGGGAAGCGGGGGTCCAAGATAAAATCTGAGGAAATATAAGGCGGGAGCCGTTGTTCTTGTAGCCCGGGGTTGAAAAATACAGTTTGAGGAGGCAAACTTTCCGTGAGAAAGAAAAGGCGCGAGAGCCGGGAGGGGCACTTCAACTGAAAAATACAATGTGCACACGAG
Source organism: Prorocentrum cordatum (assembly GCA_963575745.1). Lineage (NCBI taxonomy): Eukaryota > Dinophyceae > Prorocentrales > Prorocentraceae > Prorocentrum > Prorocentrum cordatum. Next base: position 63,635 of record CAUYUJ010017334.1, read on the forward strand.
GGGGGGGATCAATAATATTGATCCTTCACTAGTGAGAATTCAACAAACTGCCGCCCGCGTGCCGTGCCGCGCCGCGCCGAGCCGTGTAGCGAGTAGTTTAGCGCATGCAGTGCGAAAAAAAAATGCCGCCAGAATGCGGTGCGGTGCCATGCCGTGCTCGTGTGCCATGCCGTGCCGTGCCTCGCGTCTGGAAGGCGGACAAAAATGCCGACCGCATGCCGCGCCGTGCGGCGCCCAAGTGCCGTGCCGCGCCGTGCCCGTGCGGAGCTTCGTTTTCACACACGATGTGCCATGTCTGATTGCGTCGCTGGTTGGGGGCCCCCGTGCCGATGTAATTCGGCTTCTGGGGACCGGGCTCGAGACCATGCGCCGTCGAAAACGACCGGCCACAGAAAAAAATGCCCTGGGACGGGGTCGAGGGTCCTGATATCGGAGCCCGCGTCGTGAGCAAATCACGACGTCGGGGGGTTGGGCGCGAGGCTCTCTCGTTTAGTACTCCCCACGAGCCGTGCGCACATGGTGCCTGACATCGGCACCACGCGGCGGCTTGCCGACACAACCGCGCGGCCTCCAAGACAACTCCCCAAGATCAGACGGGAGAAGGTGCGCAAGACAGGACCGCGGCAGGCTCGCTCACTTGCTCGATACGGGTGTGCAGGATTCAAGGCCCCTTAAGCGGAGACGATGGGAAACCAGGACGCTCGCGAGCCCGAGTAAAGCTGCAACTGTGGATCGAGGCACCCTCCATTATTTGTTTCCTCCCGCTGGACGCGGCAGAATCCTGGTTTCCAATGTCCTGGTCTCTGGGGCCCTGAAAGGTACCCCGCGAACGCGCCCGGAAGGGCATGCCCCTCCACCTCCGGCCCCCCTCTGCCCCCCCCTCTGCCCCCCCCTCCAGATGGCAAAGGTGGACGTGATCCTCTCCCTCCTCCGATCACCTGGGCTGCCCTCGGTCGCAGATCGGCCGACTCGCTTGGGCAATCGAATGAGACCATCCGTGGACGAGGGAGGTCACCTGTGTGCAGGGGAGGCGCAGGGGGGGCGTTGACCCGGAGGGATATCGACCTGGAATCGGAGATGCATCGCAGATGGGTCGACGATATCTAGCCCCCCGGTAGCAGATAGGAACGTCACTGCGCAAGATGAGGTACCCAAGCTCAGATCGGGGACGAGTGGGCAATGGGGGTCGATGTTGCCCCCGAGCCAATTCCCTCCTTTCACACATCTTGACCCTGGGGGTGTGAGAAACCGAAGCGGCCCGAGCCGCGCACAGTCAAACGGCATGCATCATCGAATCGGTCGCGCCACCGTTGGCGGCTGCAACAGGGGCGGACAGCCGACGGGGGAACAGTACATGTTATCCTGGAGCTCCAGTCGCCCGGCTACTGACGACGCTCGAGAAAGAATACATGTCCGGCGCTTTCACGTCGCGATGACGTCCGCATTGGCTTTCCAGCCGTGGGAATCAACCGGTTTTCCGACGTTGCGGACCGTGAGGTATCGGGCGGTTCTGGGCCACTGGCGGCTTACAACCTTGAGCGTCCGCGCTGGGGTCGCCGCCGCGTCAACGCGGCGCAAACAGGAGCACGGAACATGTGAGATCGATGTGCCGAAATTCACGGGGGCGCAGACGCCCGCGCCCTCTGGGCGAAATTCACGGGGGGGAGACGCCCGCGCCCACTGGGGTCTCGGAACGCCTGAGACAACGCACAGTTGTCTTTGCTGCGGCCTGTTCGGCGCATTCCAGCTACGATGAAGGTGAGGTCGCGAGATGGCAAGAGACAAGCGCAAGCATCGCTCCTGCGAGTACGACGCGAGCGTGTTCACGTCGAACTCGTATCCTTCTACCTCTATGAAGGTCCAGCCTTGCCCAATGCCAGCGTCCTTGGAACACGCGCGTGTTACGTGCAATCGTGCATTGCAATGCAGCCAGCACGTGATTAACGCAAACGCGCTGAGCTCGTTCACCCAACAAACCAATTACTCCTGCCAGCAAAGCTCCCGCAAATGTGGAACAATGGTGCACTCATTTTCGGCAGCGAGGGCGAGTCCACTGATACTGGACCATTGCCAGCAGCCCAGCAGTAGGGAAGGAGGAGGGGACGGGCAAACTTGAGAATAGAGACAGCGCCTGCATCGTCCCGGGGTAGCCCTAAGCGGGGCCAAGCGAAAGGCGCTGGGGCGCCGGCCTCCGTCGAGGAGTGGAGATCATATTTTCGGCAGCTGAATCGGTACCCCGTGGCTGTATCGCTGTCGGTCGTCCTGTGGGAGGAGGGGTGGGGGGTAGGAGGATGCGAAGGCGCCTGACGAAGCCCGCAGGGGCGTCCAGCCACAGACCTCCGATGCCGCAACCTGTCCAACACCTGAGGCCCTCTCGTACGGATTTCGCGCCGCGGGTCGTTCTGTGCGGGCCCCAAGGCCTGGAGTGGGCCTCCCGAGGCCCGAACTCAAGAGCACGGCCGTCCTGATCGCCGGAGATGCCGGAGACCTGGGGCCAAACCTGATCACCAATGGCCCTGGCTGCGGCTCCCTCTCTGTGCACTTCGCGGCTCCGGACAGCAGCGATCGCTCGCGCGGTGCTCGTCGATAGCCGCACCCGTCGCCCTTCCTCCGCCTTCTGTGCACCTGTCTTTGGCACGCCCGGCGGAGGCCGCAAGAGGCCCAGGGAGGAGAAGGAGGGGGAGAAAGAGGGGATGCGGGGGAGAAGGAAGAGAAGGAAGCTGAAGAGGAGGAGGACGAGGGGGGGGAGGGAGAGGAGGAAGCGAGGGTGACAGGGGAGAGGGAGGAGAAAAGGGGGGGAAGGAGGGGTAGAAGAGAAGGTGGGGCAGTAGTGGCAGGCAAAAGCGCAGGCGGAGGCTGAGGATTTAGGAGGTGGAGGGGTGGGAGCTGGAGGTGGAGGAGGAGAGGAAGAGGAGGAGGGGAGGAGGCTGCTGCCAATGGAGCAGCATTCATACTCGAACACACAGAAATGAATAAGGTGGCGCACCTGCCGTCGAGTTGGCGGCTCCCTGAAATCAACTTCCTGGCCTATGTTGCATCCCAGTCTATATGTTCCCAAGCAGGTGTTGTAAGTTTCGGCCAGTGCACTTGTGGAGCGAGGGCTCAGAAGCCCACCCGACTCTCAACGAGCAATATGCCAAACCTGGAGGCGACGATCCAAAGCCTGCCAGTCGCCTCAAAAAGTACCCGCCTCAATGTTGTAAACTAACTGGGCGTGCGTCATATTAACGTGCTCATTCCCAGAGTGTTTCGTGATTGGCGGGCTACTCGGTTGTTGACCCTTGTCCCATGTGTGGTTTGTGCCCCGGGACCCCGACTTGGAGGAGAATCCATGGTGTGCTTTCAGGCACGACGCCACTCGGTAAGAATGTGCACGTCGGAGTGTCGCTGCCGCCGCTCCGCCATCTACCTTGCTGCTGCTGCTTTACTCTCCCCCCCTCCCTCTTGCATGGCACTGTTGTGGACACCACGGACACAGGTTACGAGGACTAGGCTGTCCTGTGGCATGCAATAGTTCCAGCACCCAACTTAGAGCCATGGATGTTCTCTTTTCCTTCCAACGCTGCGGTTGGAGTCCGCGCGAGGGGGAGCCCGAAAAGCGGCCGGTTCCCCTCACAGAACCACGACCTCGCAACTTATGGGGATGCCCTGGGACACTAGAAATACAACAGAGCGCCCCCGAGACAACAATCCCTACTGAACTACTGCGCGTTCGCGCTCCCGAGGCCACGACCCCTCGCAAGTTACGGCGCGCTGGCGTTCCCGAAACCACCGATTTTGCGCCCCCGAGGCCAGCCCCTCTCAAATTGCGATGCGCTCGCGCCCGCGAGGCCACGATCCCTCGCAACCTACGGCATGTTTGCGCC
>CAUYUJ010017334.1:72500-82500 GCA_963575745.1 Prorocentrum cordatum
GTTATTCTGCCACAAAAAGATTCCCTCCGCACTCCGCCACACACAGGATCCTTTGGTAACCAAACACACTGGGATATCTCTTGTATTCTGCCACAGAAAAAAACCTTTAGTAATCGACCACAAAAGGAATGGCTTAGCACATATACGCAAGGAGAACCCTGTTTGTATCCCGCCACAGGGGGAACCATTTCGCACTCGGCCACAAAAAGATTTTTCTCGCATTCCGCCGCGTAAGGAACTGCAATCGACCACGGAAAGATTCCCTCTGTCAACTGCAACGTACGGAATCCCTGAATACCCCACCATAAATGCAATCCTTGAGCATGCGCCACACAAAGAATCATTTCGTATTCTGCTACGGAGGGAATCCGCCGACCCTGTCGGCGTGTGCGAGGGGCTTGTCCGTTCGATTCGTCTCCGTTTCCATGGGCCCGTCGCCGCTTCCCCCCCTTCCCCCGGCCCTCCTCCTCCAGCGCGCTCCAGCGCGCCAGCCCAAACAAAATTGAACAACGCCGTATTTGATTTGAGTCGAAATGAAGCCCCTTCCCTTTGATCCCTCCTTCGCTGGGATGGGGGGGGATCCCGGGGGGGAGGGGCCGGGAGGGGGGGTCAGATACGACGCCCCCCGGGGGGGTCCGAGAACCCAAACAAAATCCAACAAGCGCCAAAATTACCTCCAAGGGAGGTTTTCAAGATCTTCTAAAGAGGGCCCCGAATCGCTGAACGCTCTGTCCATCGCGCCTCGACGTTTTCCAGACCGCCCACGAGGCCTGCAAACTGGCCCAAGCAGTGGTACATTCAACGGTTTTCCATTAGTTTTTGAAGGATTTTGGCGTTTTGGCCCCTCCTGCTTCCCGACGCTCCAAGATGGCCCAGGACGCCCCCAACATCGCCCCAGGACAGACCACGAGCCCTCCAAGAGGTTCCCAAAACAGCCCCAGAAGGCGCCAAGCGGCCCAAAACAACTCCAACACGGCCTCGGAGGTTCCCAGGACGGGCGCCCAGGCGAGGGGCCCGAACGGAATTCTCGAAGCGTCGGCCCCCCACAGCTCCCACCAGGCCCCCAAGCGCTCCAGGAGAGGCCTTTCCGAAACCCCCAGGAGTTTCGACAAGGCCCACCTCGCCACGACAAATCGCCGCGCCGCGAACCGGATCGTGAAGGGGATCGCGAGCCCGTCGAACCCAATCGCGAACCAGATCGCGAGCGGGCGGAGTCGAGCCGGGAGCCGGATCGCGGGCGCGATCACTCTCGCGCCCCCGAAGGCGCCCTAGATCTTTTGGCGACGCGAGGGGGTCTGGAAGGGCATCCGTGCCAGCGTCGTGAAATCCCTCGCCGGATTCCCCTGCACTTCGCCTCCTCCGCCTCCTTCCCCCCTCCTCCTCCTCCCCCCCTTCTTCCTCCCCCATCCACCTCCTCCTCTTCCCCCCATCCCCCTCCTCCTCCACAGTTACTCAATATGAATACTACTCTCCCTCCCCCTGATGGCGTCCTGGGAGTAGTAGACCCCCCCCCGCGTACTGTTTTTTACACACAGGATTCCCGGGAGTTGGGTTTTCGCCTGCGTTTTTAAAAAATGCTGCTCTCGCTGAGGCGCCGGCCTCATTTCTGCTCCCGAATCGTTCCGAATCGTGCTCCCGCTGCAGCGTGGGCCTCATTTTCGGATCGGTGTTTTGCCTCCGTCGTTCAGGATGGCGTTCTCGCCCCAGCGCGGGCCTCTTTCTCGCGCGCCCATCCGCCCGCCACCACCGCGCCGCACCACGCCCCGCCCCGCCGCACGCACACCCACCGCCACTTCCACCCACCAACGCACGCACGCACGCACGCGCACCACCACCGCGCACCGCCACCACCACCGCACTACCCCACCCACCACCACCACGCTACACCGCGTCACACCACATCACACGCGCGCACACACAGACACACACGCACGCACGCACGCACGCACGCACGCACGCACGCACGCACGCACGCACGCACGCACGCGCACACACACACACACACACACACACACACACACACACACACACACACACACACACACACACACACACACACACACACACACACACACACGCACACACACACACACACGCACGCACACACACACACACACACACCACACACACACACACACACACCACCACCACCACCACCACCGCCATCACGCACGTACGCACCTGGCCCACCACCAAACCACCAAGACGCCACACCACGTCACACCACAGCACACGCACACACGCACACACGCACACACACACACACCACATACACACCACCACCACAACAACCACAACCACGCACACACGCACGCACGCACGCGCACCACCACCCACTACGCACACGCGCGCGGAGCCACAGGTCCGCTACGACACGCGTCCGCGGATAGAGAAAATCAGCGCCATGGTAAGGGATGGGAGGGAGGGGTAGGATGTCAGATGTTGACGCGAGCGCACCTAACTTGTCCTCTTCCTCTCCCCCTCTTCCTCCCCTCCTCCTCCTCCTCCTCCTCCTCCTCCCTCCACCTCCTCCTCCTCCTCCGCCTCTTCCTCCTCCTCCTTTTCCTCCTCCTCCTCTCCTCTTCCTCCTCCCCCACCCCCTCCTCCTTCTCCCCCTCCTCCCCCTCCTCCCCCCCTCCCCCTCCCCATCCTCCTCCTCCTCATACCGTTCCCCCGTCTCCTCCTCCGCGGCATCCGCGCCGCCGCCATGAAACCCTCGTCGAGCCCCCTGCAGTCTGCGCCCCCGCCGCCCCCAAGACACTCGCGCGAAATTGCATGGCGCCGGCGCGCGGGCCCCGAGGGGCGAAGAACAGAGGGGCCCGCAGGGGGAATCAGGGCCAGCCGTGGCCCTCCTCAGTGTTCGTCGATTGTTCGTCGAGTTCTCGATGGACCTTCGACCTGCAACAATTATTCATAGTTTTCGGCCTCCGGGGGCCGTTTTCGGGCACCAGGACCAGCAGAAACGAACCCGGAATACAAAACGAGTTCCGGAAGCCCGAATCCGCAGGAATTCCATTGATGTCCGGCATGAGAGCGTCGCGTTTTCCATCGTGAAACTATCAAAACCCCACAGACCATGGCACCCTGGAGGGAAACATGGCATGTCTTGGCATGAGCCCCCACCCTGATTGGCCTGCGGGCACGACCCTGACGCCAACGCCTTGGAGGCGGAGGATGGACGAGGGAGAAAGGAGGGAGGAGGGAAGAGGGAGGAGGGAGGAGAGAGAGGCGAGGACGGAAGAGGGAGAGGAGGAAGGAGGGAAGAGGAGGAGAAGGAGGAGGAAGAAAGACGGGGGATCAGGAGAGAGGAGTCCGCCAGACCCTCTGCGGGGACACAAAGTACCGCGGGCGAAGCAACTACCCTCTGCCACCCAGTCCCAAGCCCCACCCCGAGCCCGCTGGCCAGTCGATTCCTCTAACGGAATGCGTCAGTTAATATTACAAGTACCCCCTCACCGTCCTCCTATGTCTCCGCCCCGTCTTCACCGTCCTTCCACTGACCATTGTCCTGCCCCGACTCCCTCCTTTCCCGCCTCCCGCCCATCATCCTCCGCACCCTCCTGCTCCTCACCTCTCATGTTTCACAGCACTCACGTCATCCTTCTCCTGACCCTCCCACTCTTCCCCCTCCAACCAATTTTCCTCTTCCGCATCCCGCTCTTTCGTATGCTAGTGGCCAACATCCGCATCCTCCTCATCATTCTCCTCTTCCTGCTCACCCCCTTCTGCCGCGTGATATTACACCCGAGCGCCGCCAAAATCACCTTCACCTCAACCTCCCCATACCCATCCTCCTCCTTCAGCTACTCCTCCTCCCTCCTCCGCGTGCTCTTCCTTCTCATTCAACTGCTCGACCTCTTTATCCTACTGCTGACTGCCTGCGCCCAAGTTTCCCCCTGCTCGTTCTCGCCCTCCCCATCCTCCTTCGCATATTGCTCCTCCTCTTGCTGCTCCACCGCTTCCTCCACGTCCTTCCCCCTGTCCCTCCACGTCGTCTTCCTCGTCCTCGTCGTCATCGTCTTCAGGGTCGGCGGCACCGGCCGTACGGCCTTCACGATCCTTTTATATTCCGCCACAAGGGGAGCCCTGTTGTATTCGACCACAAAAAGATTCCCTTCGCATCTGGCCACACAAGGAATCCTTTGGCAATCCACCACAGAGGGATTCCTCGTGTAGTCTGCCACAAAAGGAATCCCTCTAAAATCCAGCAAAAAAGAAATCGCTTCGTATTCTGCAGCCAAAAGGAATCCTTCAGTATTCTGTCACAAAGGGAGTACTTGCGTACTCCGCCACAATGAGAGCTGTCTTGTGTTCGGCCACACAAGGATTCTTTTTGCATTCCACAACCTAAAGAATCCTTTAGAAACCAACCGCAGAAGGATTCCTCTTGTACTCTGCCACGAATGGAACCTTTCTTTAGTAATTGACCACAGCAAGGAATCCCTTAGTATTCCGCTACAGAGAAAATCGGCTTGCATTCTGCCACAGAGAAAATCCTTGATGCATTCCGCCACAAGGGGAACCCTTCTGTACTCGGCCACAGAAGGAGTCCTTTCGCAATCCGACACAAAACAAATCCTTTTGTAGTCCGCCAAACGAGGGTTGCCCGTGTACTTCGCCACAAGAGCAATGCTTTCGCATCTTGCCACAATGAGAATCCTTCTGTATTTCGCCACATCGGGAATCCTTGTGCATTCCGCCGCAAAGAATCCGTGTGTATTCCGAACTCAGCATTCCGCCGTCAAAGTGATTGGCGCATTACACAGATATCCCCGTTGTGGTGGCATACAAAAGGATTCAATTGAGTGGACTGGAAAAAGTTTCTTGCTTAGTCGCATACACGTAGGTTCCCTGCGTGGCGGATTGCAAAGAGACATCGTTCGTTGCGTCGTTGGAGGAAAAAAACGCTCAAGCAGCCCAGGCCTGTATCGTGCCTGGCGCCCCTCCCCCCCCTCCTCCTCCTCTTCCTCATCCTCCTCATGGGCATAATCATCATGATCGTCATCATCATCGTCATCATCAGCATCGTCGTCGTCATCATCGACATCGCATCATCATCATTACCATCATCATTATCAACATCGTCATCATCCTCAACATCATCAGCAACATCAGCATCATCACCACCATCAACATCGCCGTCAACATCACCAGAATCATCGTTACCATCACCATCATCGTCATCATCCTCATCCTCATCATCGAAATCAGCATCGTCATCACCATCACCATCACCATCACCATCATCATCATCATATCCAGTATCGTTATCAGCATCAGCATCATCAGCATCATTATCGGCGTCAGCATCGTCATCATCATCAGCATCAGCGACAGCATCGACATAACCATCATCGCCATCATCATCAGCAGCAGCATCCTCATCATCAACATCAGCATCAGCATCAGCATCAGCATCAGCATCAGCATCATCATCATCATCATCAGCATCAGCATCATCATCATCATCATCATCATCATCATCATCATCATCATCAGCATCGCCATCATCATCATCATCATCATCGTCCTCATCATCCTTATCATCCCGACTCCTCTTCTCCTGCATTCCTTTTCCTTATGAATAAATTCTCCCTGTCGCACCCCGAGGCCGGTCGAAAGAGCGGGCCGGGCGTTTCGCCTGAGACTTCCCCACCATTTATGACCCTGAAGCTTAAAAATTGACAACAGCTTCACAGATTGAGGGCGGGTGGTGTTCAAAATGTGGATCTCCCCTTAGCGCCGCGCACATTCGCTTCACAAAAAGTGCAAGAGCTCCACGGATTGAGGGCGCTTCGTTTTCAAAAGGTGGCTCTCGCCTAAGCGCCGCGCACATTCGCTTTAAACATGTGCAAGAGTTTCACGGATTGATGGCGGTTGGTTTTCAACATGTGGCTCTGGCCGTAGTGTCGCGCACATTCCGCTGTGTTTTTTGTTTTTTACAACAAAAAAACAAGTTTGACTGGTTCCCATGGTCAGCGTACCAGAAATGGTACTTGGGAAAGGTTCATGATTATGAGGGTACCACAGTTACTTTGATTCGCTGTGTTGAAGTCCCAAGAATGCAGTTATGGCACGATTCACGACTGCCAAGACACAACATTCAAGTTGATCCGTGGCGTTGGAGTCCCGAGAACAGTGTTTCGGCATGCTTCAGGGTCTTCAAACGGCTGACTTCCAACGAGGCAGTTTCCTCAGTTGGCATGAAACCTTGTAGGGGCCTGTACAGAGGGAGCTTGGAGAGAGGCTTTATTCCAACATCGCTGATGACTATTGGTTTACACTTGACTTCCTCCTCCTCCTCCTCATCCTCAGCCTCCTCCTCCTCCCCCTCTCCATACGCTCCCTCCACCTCTCTCACTCAACATCCTCCCTCCTCCCTTTCCTTTTTCCTGACCTATCCCTCCCCTTCTCCCCCTCCTCCTCCTCCTCCTCCTCCTCCTCCTCCTCCTCCTCCTCCTCCTTCTCCTCCTCCTCCTCCTCCTCCTCCTCCCCCTCTGCTCATCCCCATCCTCCCAAACAAATACGCCGACCCTGTCGGCGTGTGCGAGGGGCTTCTCCGTCGTCTCCTCGTCGTCTTCGTCGTCACCACAGTCGTCTCCTCGCTGTATCCGTCGTCCCCCGTCCCTTTCCCTGGGCCCTCCTCATGCGTGCCATCCAAAGCGAAATTGTTCAACTTCGCATTGGAGTCGAAGGGAAGCCCCTTCCCTTTGATCCCTTCCCAGCGGGGGGGGGAAGGGTCTCGGGAGGTGGTCCCGGGGGGGGGGATCCAGGGGGGGGGGGGGGGGGGCGCCACCCAGATTCGTTTTCCCCCGGGCGGCCCCGACATGAACCCAGAATGCTGAAGATGGCTCCCAAGATTGCCCACAAGAGCCCCGTGTCGCTCAAAGATCGGCCCAACACGGCCAAGATGGCCCCAAGACGATCCAAGAAGCCTCCTAGATGTCCCAGGAGCTCGCCAAGAAAACCCTCACCAAGGCTCCAAGAGGCTCCTCCCCTCCTCCTCATCTCCCTCCTCCTCCTCCTCGACCTCCTCCTCCTGCTCCGTCTCTCCGTCGCCGTCCTGCTCCTGATGCTCCTCGTTCTCATCCTCCTCCTCCTTCTCGTCGTCTCCGTCGTCGTCACAATTGTCTCCTCGCCGTCTCCGTCGTCCCCGTCCCCATTCCTTGGCCTGTCGTCTTAACCGCGCGACCTACGGCGAAATTGAACAACGTCGCTAGTGCAGTCGATTGGACGCCCCTTCCCTGCACTTCTTTCCCCACGAGGAGAAAAGTCCCAGGGAGGGTTCCCGGGGTGGGTCTCAGGGGAAACGCCGCCCAGATACGTTTCTCCCTCGAACCCTCCGAAACCATGCAAAGGTGTTCCCAAAAGAGCCAAGAAAGCCACAGCGCCTCCTCCTCCTCCTCCTCCTCCTCCTCGTTCTCCTCTTCCTCCTGCCCCCCCCTGCTCCCCCTTTTCCTGCTATCCTCTGCCTCCTCCTCCCCCATCCTGCTCCTCCTCCTCCTCATCTTTCCCCCCCCTTCTCCTCCCTCATCCACCTCCTGCACCCCTTCCTCCTCCTCCTGCCACTCCTCCTCATCCCCCTCATCCTCCTCCTCCTCCCCCCCCTGCACTGCCCCCTCCCTCCCTTTCATCGTCGTCGTCTTCAGGGTCGGCGGCACCGGCCGTAAGGCCTTCGCAATATGAAAATGTCCAAACCACCCACGCCTTCTCAGAATGTCGTTATTCGTGCGCCATCCCAGCCTGACTGCGGCAAGGAATTGCGGGGCCGCATGGAATGAGCGAGTGCGCTCTTCACAAGAGGGCGCAGCCCTTTGAGGCCCACGCGTCCCCGAGCAAGAGAAACCCCTATCAAAACGCGTGCACTTGGCCTGCGGGGGTGGGCACATGGAGTGCTACATACACCGCACGAAGGACAATGTGTGTCAGTCCTGCCGGTGCAGATATTGCAAGGTACACAGCACGTTCCCCCCCACACTCGCCCCACCACAACCCCCTGTGTGCGCAGACAACCTCCTCCGCCTCCTCGCTGCCCCCCCCCCCCCCGCCCCCTTTTCGCGCCGAGGGCGCGGGCTCCTTGGCCGCTCCGTCCCCAAGCTCCAGGACCTTGCCGGTGCTCTCGGCGATCTGTGGCATCGGTCAGCGAGGATGAGCGCGGCGCCAGGAGCGGCGGGGGGGTCACAGGCGAGGCAGGATCGGCCTCCCTCCTGCTCCTCCCTCTCCCATCCTCCTCCCTTCCCCTCCTCCCCCTCTCCTCCTCCTCCCTTCTCCCTTCCCTCCTCCTCCTCCTCCTCCTCCTCCCCCTCTCCTCCCTCCCCCTCCTCTCCCTTCCCCTCCTCCCTCCTCCTCCTCCCTTCTCCTCCTCCCCCCGAGACGGCCACTCACCTCAAACCTCTATTCCCGAGCCTCGATCCAGCGAGGACGAGGCAACCGGCGCCGCCCCGGGCGCCGCACTCCCGAGCTAGCGATGGCCTCCGAAGGCACCGCCGAGCGAGGAGGGGACAGGATCGGTCAGCACCGAGCCGGGAAATCGGGTCGAAAGGGAATGTGCGTCGGATGGGGCTGCGTCGGCGAGGGGTCGGAATCGGATCAGATCGGCCGCGCCTGGATGCGTAACAGCACAATGCAAACGTTGGGCCGCATTGGATCGTCGTAATATCGGAATCGAACCGAATCGAGCTGATTGGAATCGATCTCGAATCGGATCGATCGGATCGAAGTGAACCCTGCGAGATCCACATGAGCCACGAGCGCGCATCCCCCACATCTGGCAAATACGCGTGCACACCAGATTCCAGGTTTCATCAGAGGGCGTGGCTTCCACCTTCGCAAGCGCCGACCTCTACGTAGGGCTGGGAGGGCCCAAGAGCACCACCCAACCTCGACAAGGGTATGCCCGCCCTCAAGGACCTCAGCGATGCACTACAATCATCCTCTTTCGCAGGAGATAGGCAGAAGTGGGAAGGAGGATCGAAGGTTTGGAGGGAGTGGGGCACATTTGAGGTCCCCCAGAGGCCTCCGTGGTCGATGTCATGTTCGCCATCCTTAGCATGATCGTCGTCGTCCTCCTCCTCCGGCTCTTCCTTCTCCTCATCCCTCCTCATCCCCATCGTCCTACTCCTCCTCCGCATCATCATCATCCTACTTAGCACCCTCCCGTCGTGGCATCTATGTGTTACACTGAACATGTCATACGAAGTGTCCTCACCGCGACGACGAAGGAGAAGAGAACGAGGAGGATTATGAGGAGGAGGAGGAGGAGGAGGAGGGGGAGGAAGAGGAGGAGGATTAGAACGGTTATGCTGAGGAAGAGGAGGGCGAGGACGAGAGGAAGGAAGACGAAGATGGCAAAAAGGAAGATGAGGATAACGAGGACAAGGAGGACGAAGAGGAGGCCGAGCAGGAACAGTCATGATCGCCATCCCCGTAGTTTGCGAGGTCTATCTACAGACACGTGCAAGATAGGTCACGTGCTCGTAAGAACAGATCCTTGAACTCACTCCGAGCTCGGCCACGATGTTGGGAAGCGAACGCGATTCGATTTCGCATGAGAAGTAGGAAGATCTGCAGCCTGCCCGCCCGCTGACTAAAGTGGCACAGCACGTCCTCCTGGCGTGCGGCCTCCCCCACCCACTGCAGGATCCTCGACGCCTTCTCGGCGATCGTGCGCATCCGCCGCTGCGCCTCGGAGACCTCCAAGGATGTCTGGAGTAGGCCTCAGCCGTTGCGCAGCCTGTCGGGCGGGTCGGCGGCTGGTCAGCCTGTCAGTCGCGGCCGCAGGCGCTCCCTCGGCCTCCCTGGCCTTCCTGGCTGCCCGCCGCAAGGCACGCCAGTTGGTCCCGCAGGCGGCGGCGGCCGCGGGCGCGGGGCATCCCTGGACCAGCAAGCGGATCGCCCAGCGCCCCCGCCGTGGCCTCCTCGGAGGGGTCGACCGCTGCGGTGCCCAGGGCCGCCGCCCGTGTCCCAAGCGCCAGAGGAGCACAGGGCTCGGCGTCAGACG
>CAUYUJ010017334.1:87500-117500 GCA_963575745.1 Prorocentrum cordatum
GAAAAAAGGCGGGGGAGCTCGAGCGGAAACGGTCGCATATGCACGTTGACTTCTACCTACCAGAAAGAATTCTCAAAACATTCCGGAAGACGCTTCCCGGACCATTGTGAAACCAGTCCGTGCCGCTTCAACGCACTGCGGCACCCGCGCGGCCGCTCATACTGTACACGTCTGCAACACGGTATGAAATCCCCCAGCAGCTACTGCAAGCGGGAGAGGCGGTCTGCCTGCATAATGCATATTACGTTTTTGTGTCAAGGCTCGAAAGGCGGAGGCTGCCCAACAGACGCGGCGGCGGCTCGAGAGACGCAGGCTGCCCTCGGACCAGCTGGCCGAAATTGACCGACACCTCCCGACACCCGCCGGCCGGACTGGCCGATCGGCCAAATGCCCCGCAGGGGTCGCAAAAGACACAACTTAGACTGAAAGCAACTGGCCTAACCTGACATCGCGGCGCGCCTCGGCAGAGGACCCAAGCGCGGAGGCCAAGGCGAATCTCTTCGGGCACTCAGCGGCAATGGCTGTGCATTCGCGGCCGCCCGGGGCAGCGCCAGAAATCGCAGCGTGATATTTTCCAGGCTTGGAGCAAATGCCACTTTCGCCGCAGCATCTCTTCTCCACGCTGTCGAGACAGGAGACGCGCCAACCAGCGGCGCTGGTGGCCTTCCGCCAGCGGGTGCCAGACTGACACAAGTGGCAGACGGCCGACGCGCACGAGGTGTCCGAAAGGAGGCGAGCGAGGCGAGGGGCGGAAAACATGATGGAAGTCTGCTGGTTTTCCAGCAGACAGGGCACGCCGCGAGACATGCCCCGCGATGCGATTCGACAACTGAAACTGGAAGTGTCGCTGCCGAGCTGGAGCCGCACCTGCTGAGCATCGGCGAGGCAAGGCAAGCCCACGAGGGGCTCAGAAGATCGAATGGGGCAGCGATTCGCCCGCGACCACGCCGCCCAGGAAGTGCCGAGGAACGCGCCCGCGATGACGCCAGCGTTCAACCAGCCAGAAATCCGCCGACCCCTCGCGGGTCCTCGGGCGCGCGGGCCCCCCCCCCCGCGACCCCCCCCCGGGGGCCCAAAACCGGCAATTCGACCCCCCCCACCCCGGGCCGCGGACGGCCGCCCCCGAACTCAACAGGGGCGGCCTGGGCTCCGCAGGCTCGGCCTGGAGATCCAAGACACCTCGCCTCGCCTCCCAAGACACCCCCAGGACGGTCCAAGAGAGCCCAGAGTCCACGAACGATCGATCCAAAACGCCCGAGAAGCCGCGACGACGCCCAAAGAAGCCTCCAGGAGGCCCCCCTGGAAGCCCCCGAGACGCCAAAAGTGGCAAATTCCAGTGGGAATACATATATTTCTGGCATGCACGACTTCTCGGCCTTCGCGGCAGTGAAGGACGTCCACGAGGCAGCCACGACCGTCCAGCGACGGCCCACAACCCTCCCAAGAATCCCCCAGACGGCCCAAGGGGGTTCCAAGACGGCCCGACAGGCGCCCACGACGGCTCAAAAGCGCCCCAAGACGGTCCCAGACAAGGCCCACGAGGGGGGGCTCGAACGAACAATTCGCATTGCCCGCCCAAAGATGCCCCCGGGAAGCCCGAGGAGGCGCCCGAGAGAGCCCAGGAGGCTACCGAAGCGCATCCAAAAGCCCCCAATAGCCCACAGGAGGCTCAACAGAGGTCCCAAGAGTCTCCGAAACTGCCTCCAAGAGGCTCGCGGAAAGCCCCCCACGAGATCCCAACGAACACCCACGAGGCTTCATGCCCACGACCCAAGCGCGGCGGCGGGAGGGCCGAAGGCCACGAGACCTCGTCATGGAGTCCAGCCGCAGCGACAGCGGCACCCCAAGCAGTCCGACCCACCGCCCCCATAATCACTTCCCCCCAACGACCCCCAAGCCGAAACATCCACTGACTCCCCCCCTTGCCCACGCCCCCCCCTCTTCCCGCTTCCCCCGGCGGCCCCATGCACTCGCGCGCCGCCGCAAGCGCTGCCGCGGGTCTCGCGCGCAGGCCTTGCACTTCAGCGCGCGGTTCCGGCGGGCACGCGCGAAACGCGGTCCGCCCGCGAGGTGAAATTGGGGGGGAAGGGGGGGGGGCCCTCTTGCAGGCGCCGAGGCCCTCGCACGCTTGCCAATTGCGAGACGCGAAGCCTACGGCAATGCACTGCGCGCATGTAACTTTACTCTTCCTCGCGAAGTGATCGCTCTCTCGTCCGTCGCTGATGCGGCCCTGTCGAGGGATCTCCTTCTCGCGCGCAGCGCGCTTCAGCTCTCGCCCCGACCGCTTCGCCGCGCTGGCCACACCCTTCGCGGCGACGCCCCGATTCGAACAATCTCCACGCACCACCCCAACGTTTCTCTGTCTCCGGCGGTCTTACTTCCGCGTCTGGGACAGGCGCCGAGCGCCCCAAGGCACTGCCCCGCAGCAGGGGGCACAGCGCGTCAACGATGTCGCTTCCGCTTCAGCCTTCCTCTCGCGGTTCGCTGTCGATTCGTTTTCTTCTCGCGCTGCCCTCTCTTTCGCCTCGGCGCATGTTCGACGCAGCCTGTCCCCGAGCGCGGACGGTCTCTCCCGCGCGCCCGACATCTCCGCGTTCTTGTCGAAAAGCGACAGGCGCGCACTGTTAGGACATCGCGCTGCGCAGACGCCCCCCCTCCACATCGCGCCCCTACTACGCGAATTGTTCTTAGACTTGACATTCTGGCACTTCGCGCAGCACAGCGTCCTAACCTTTTTCGCCCCCTCACCGTCGGCGCACCCCGCGGCGCCCCATCGCCGCCCTGCCGCGCGGATTCGTCGCCCTCCCCTCTCGTTGCCCACGCCGTGCACGCGCTGCAAAATTTGTCGCCCGCGCTCTTCATCTCCGCTGCGCATTCTTTACAAAACGGTGGCCTTTCTTTCCTTTGGAACTCGTGCTTCGCGAACGCGTCTACCAGCGATCTCCGCCGGCAGCACTCGCGTAGGTTTCGCGGCATTTGTTCGCCCGCGATGGCCCCGTGAATGACGCGCCCCGGATCCATCGGCCAGGCTGTCATCACTACCCCGTCACCCACGACTGCTGCCAACCGATCCACTGCTTGCTCTGTTCCAGCAACAGACGGCAACGGTCTCTTCAAGTGGATGCGGAACCCGCAGGTGTAAACGGTAGGGACATGGTCAGCATCCACCATCGACGCGCTTGCGCCGCCCTCAAGAAGTTCGACCGCCCCACGACCGACTGCCCGTCATCGCCTGCTTCTGACGAGCCCACAGCGTCGCGCATCCTGTTCCACTGATTCAGCGCCACGTGGGGCGACGCCAGAAACTGCCGCGCAAGTCACGGGCTACGCGGTCGCGCGACAGCGCGCTGAGGATGCTCTGGAACCTACGAGCGCAGAGACACAATGCAGAGAGCGGGGGGAGGGCGAATCCTGAGCGAGGAGAAACCCGGCGTTAAAAACTAACTCTTGAACGACAAGCCAGCTTCAAGACTAATTCTTGAAACCAGCGTCACAAACTTACTGCGCGCACTGGTCGGGGAGACCAGCGGCATCCTGAAAGGTCGGAGCAGGACGTCTCCAAGCCGGATGCCGCGCACATCACCATCGCGATGGCCGCCCTTATCGCGTCGGCCTAAGCTCCATGGGAGCGCCGCCATTCGTGTTTTCCGTGGAAGTCCAGCAAAAAGCTCAAAGTAAAATCGACAGCGGCAAGTTTCTGACGCGGCCTGACCCCGACGCGGGCAAGGAGGGCGAGTGGTCGATCGAGTGCAAGCTGCACACCGGCGGCAGAGGCAACAAGGAGCAGCGCTTCACGGGCGAGAAGCTCGAGAACTCCAAGGACAATACCTCGTTCTCGCTCCAGGAGGCCGGATGGTAAGCCGCATTCAGCGCGGGGGCGGCTGGGAATACTACGCGAACCACTTGGGCTCGCCACGCTGGGATACTGAAAACTGTCGCTGGCTCTTCATGGCGAGCCTGAGCGATGAACGGCTTCCGTGGACTAACACATCGCCAGACGCCCGATCCAGATGAACCTCGAGGTCGCCTGACAGCTTGCTGGGGGAACTCTCAGACGCAGAAGAACAACCTCCCCAATTATGCCATATCGTTGGCCTTCGGCTCGAAGGGATCATGACACGCACGCTGCGCGCCGCGAAGCTGTGGGTTGCAAGCCACGTCATAGCGAACAGCATGGTCGATGTCATGAAGACGGGCTGCCACGGATCCACAAGCAGAAAACGCGGCGCGCGAGCTCATGGATTGGCACCGCGAGCAGCCCAAAGATCAAATCCTCCTAGATGAAGGCGAACTGACATATGGATGCATCAAAACATCATCGGATTGGCCGAAGCTGACGGCCAAAGCAGCGACGACCCGTCACAAGAGAGGGTTCGGGTTTCACCTTGCACGAGAGCACAATTCTGGAAGCCCCCATTATGGAGGGCAGGGGAGAGTAAACAGATCAGTGACCAGCCAGTGCGAGCACGCGCAGGGCGCTCGCACGCTGCACCTGGACACCCAACGACTGCCAGAGGTCACCGCCAGGCGGCGCGCCAAGCCGCGAGCCGCGGAGCCGGGGCGCCCCCCGGTCTCCAGGGCGAACGGCACCAGGCCAACGGCCTGGGGGAACCGCGCGCTCTTGCGCCGCTCAGCTGCGGCCGCCACGGCCCCGCCCACCTGGGCGGCCCGCGCCAGCGCCCCCTCGTCGGTCGCGGCGGCGCGCGCCCCGACCACGTCGATGAGGATGCGGGGACCCCCCGAGTCGTCGTGCGTCACGACGTCCATTCGACCCTCTCTGCGCTGCGTTTCCCAGCCCGGGGGAACCCTGCTCCGCCCGCACAGCAGCAGGCGCGCGTTTCGCGAGCCAAATGGCCAGGCAGTCACGCGCAGCATTGCGTCGCCGCACGGCGTCGCCATCGCCCGTCGGGCCCCGGCCGACCGCGCGGGGGCCCGGCGCGTGGATCACCCCCGGCCGGAGGAGCACGGCAACGTTGAAGGGCGCACTGGCGAGCACGTCGCCCTTCGAGCGCGGCGGCAGAAGCCGGGCCCCCGCGCCTGCCCCGCTGCGCGGGCGCAGCCAGGCTTGGCGGTCCGCCGGGAGCTTCCGTCGCAGCGCGTCAGCTCGTGCTCGCTGGGTCTCCTCAGCGAGCCCCTTAGGTCTGCAAGCCCCCCTGCGCCCCCCTCCCGACAGATCCCCCGACGCAGGGACGCCCTCGGCCCCCGCTGCTTCTAGGCGGGCCCCGGCAGCAGCTGCGCCCGCTGCGACCTGCGGGAGGCGATGGCGGAGCGCGCCAGGCGCGCGCACGCCCCTGCCAGCGGCCACGGGGCGCAGGGCGGCCCCCAAACCGCCGCGGAAAACCGCCGGCGGGGGCGCGGCCAGGCCCGGCAGGCCGAGCCCCCTAAGCAGAGGAGGGGCGTCGCCTGACGCCAAGCCGCGGCGTCGAGGCCCCGCGCGAGGGCTTGCTCGAGGAAGCGGCGCACGGCGGCCTCCAGCACGCGCGCGGGCTCCGCGTCGCCGCGGCGGAGGCGGAGCACGCGCGCGAGCGCGCCAGCGAGCCAGCTGCGCAGGCTCACCACGGCCGCCTGGGAGCTCAGGCCCGCCGCCGTCAACTCTTCCATCCTCGCCAAGAAGCGGGCGCCCTTGACGCGCGTGGGGCCGCGCTGCACGGCGTCGCCCTGGGAGGCCCCATCTATAACGAGGCGTCCAGGATCACGGTGGCGCCCGCGACCTTCTGGGAGGCCCCCTCGGAGAGGCCACCCGCGGCCTCGAGCGAGCGCGGGGAGATCTCGGTCGCGCCCCCTGCGCCCCGACGCCATCTCTCCTGCACGGCGACGCCCCTCCACCACCCCGCGCGCCCCCTTCTGCGCCCCCCCGCCAACCAGCCAGGGCGCCCCCTCTGCCCCGGCCCATTTGTTTCGGAGCGGCGCCGCCCCCCCGCGCCCCGCGCCCCTCGCGCGCCCCCCGCCCGCCAGCCAGCGCGCCACCTCCGCCCCGACCCCTCCAATCCGGCGCGGCACCGCCCCGCCGCGACCCCTCTAGGCTCTCCGCATCCTCTCGCCCACCGGCCAGCGCGCCCCCTCCGCCCGCGCCGCCACCGCGCCCCTCCCACCTGCCTGCGCGCAGTTCAGCACCAGGCCAAGCTCCCCGCAGACCGCGCCCACGCGCCGCAACAACGCGCCCGCGTGGTCGGGCAAGACGCGGATGCGCACGGCATCGAGGCCAAGTCCGAAGGGAGCCTCCGAGGCCCACGACGGCCGCGGCGATGCGCTCCAAGCTCGCCTCGTGGAACCCGGCCCCAAACCCAGCCGCGCTGACGGGGCAGTCCTGGCCCACCCCCCGTTCGACGTGGATCATGTGGCCCGTGTGCCGCGGGTCGTGCTAGTGATGAATCACTGGCTTTGCAACCCAGCCGCCCACTATGGCGGCGTCGTCGGGGGCAGTCGCGCACAGGCCTGAGGCGACCATATAACGCCGGATGCTCCCGAAGGCGCTGGCGAGGTCCAGGTGGGCCAGGACCTCGCGGGGCAGCGACTCCGCTTCTGCTTGGATGTCGCGGCGCAGATGCTCCAAGCCACGGCTAAGCCCCACCCCGTACTGGAACGGCCCCACGGCAGACCGCAGCGCAGGCCCGCGGACGGCGATTGGCGCCCGCAGCGCCGTTCGGCGCCCAAACCTGGGGCAGGCAAGCAGTCGCACCTTGCCTCCCGCCTTAGGTTTGGCGAGGAGCCGAAAGCTGCGACGAGCCGCCCGCGCAAACTCCAGGGCTTTTCCCACGAAGAGCTGGGCGAACACCGTCATGGCTGCCATCGGCCCCCAGCGTTCCCATCGTGCCCCCTGGGGCCCCAGCCCGACGTTCCGCTTGCCATGCGCAACGCCCTTCGCGAGGCGTTCGCTCAGCGACGCGTCCGCGGAGGTCAGCGAGGGGCCGCCTGCGGGCGGGGCCCGGGGGGGCGGCGGGCAGCGGGCCGGGCGTCTGCGGCGCCAGGCTGCTCAGGGCTGCGCGGAGTTTCTCCGGCACCTTTGGCTCGGTGGCAATTGGGCTCTCCGCCGCCGCCAGGGCGATTGCCCTGCTTAGGTCGCCGTCCGCAACTCTCCCAGCGATCTGGCGGGCTTGGCGTTCCAGGGAGGGCCGCGCGGTGGCCGCAGCCATCTGCCGCGCTGCGGCCCCTGTCTCAATCCTCGCCTCCCGGAAGAGTTTCCTCCGCTCGCCGGCACCGCAACGCTAGATGCGCTCGGCGCCATCGACCGTCCATGCCCAGCGACGCGCCTGGGATGACAAACGACATCCTGTCGAGGAGGGTGGCTATAGCACCCAGGCCTCCTCGCGGCGCGGGCGCATACCGTCCGTGGTCCGGGCGAGGCCAGGGTAGCCACGCGCAGTTCGCTGACTGAGGCATGGAACCGGGCTGGCCAGGTCGCCGCCGTCGGCACGCAGTGCGAAAGCTCGCTGTTTAAGAACTCCCGGCTCAGCAAGGCCCAGCGCGCTGGCGGCGAGTGCTCCAACAGGTCACCGTCCGGCGCCGCGGGGAATCTCCGCGTCTGCGGCCGTCGGCACGTCGACGTCCTGCGCCAATCCCCCAGCAGCTGGCCGGAAGGCGGCGGCGGTAGATCGCGCCTGGAACATTTGATCGGCGCGGGTGGCCGCCTCGCCCGTCAAAGTCTCGTAGCCCTGCCAGGTGGCACGCGGCGGGACCACGTCGACGCACTCAGCGCGGTAGAACGCGCAGCCCGCGCCGCCCGTGCTCAAGCGCAACTCGCCCATGCCGAAGGTAATGCCGCATCCGCGGGCGGAACAGCGCACCATCCGAGGCCCGTCGCGCTTCTGGCTGAGGCAAACACGCTGCCAGCCGCCGCCAAATCCGCGTCCGCGGCGGGCGGCCGGGCATGGCGGCGGCGGCGGCGGGCCGGCTGCTGCACCTCCCAAGCCATCGCCCGCCGACACGGCGTCTGGCATGGCTGCGTCCGAGGCGCCCGCGCCTCCGTCGGAGAAGTCCTCCATGGCTGGCGCCGGAGAGATGGGAAGGAGAATTCAGCAAGAGGAAAGGATAGACGGAATCGATTGCCCCAACAATCTGGTGTGTTGTGTCGGTGTAGAGGTTCGGTCTCAAGAAACTGCGCCCCTTCGCGGCAGCTTGACTCCTCCTCCTCCTCCTCCTCCTCCTCCTCCTCCTCCTCCTCCTCCTCCTCCTCCTCCTCCTCCTCCTCTGCCTCCCTTTGCCTCCTTTGCATCCTTCTCCTCCTCCTCCTCCTCCTCCTCCTCCTCCTCCTCCTTCTCCTCCTGGTCCTCGTCCTCCTCATCCTGCTCCGCCCGCCTCCGCCTCCGCCTCCGCCTCCCCCTCCACCTCCGCCTCCACCTGCCGCCTCCTGCTCCGCCTCCGCCTCCGCCTCTGCCTCCGCCTCCGCCTCCGCCTCCTGCTCCGCCTCCGCCTCCTCCTCCTCCTCCGCCTCCGCCTCCGCCTCCTCCTCCTCCTCCTCCCCTCCTCCTCCTCCTCCTCCTCCTCCTCCTCCTCCTCCTCCCCTTCTCCTCCTCCTCCCTCTCCTCCTCCTCCTCCTCCCTCCTCCTCCTCCCTCCCTCTCCTCCTCCTCCCTCCTCCTCCTCCTCTCCTCCTCCTCCTCCTCCTCCTCCTCCTCATCCTCATCCAAATCCTCATCATCATCCTTATCCTCATCCTCATCATCATCATCATCATCATCATCATCATCATCATCATCATCATCATCATCATCATCATCATCATCATCATCATCAATATCATCATCATCATCATCATCATCATCATCATCATCATCATCATCATCATCAGCAGCAGCATCAGCATCATCAGCATCATCATCATCATTATCATCAGCATCATAATCATCATCATCATCAACATCATCATCATCAGCATCATCATCATCATCATCATCATCATCATCATCATCATCATCATCATCATCATCATTATCACCACCACCACCATCATCATCATCATCATCATCATCATCATCGTCATCATCGTCATCATCCTCCGCCTCCTCCTCCGATTCCGCCTCCCCGCCTTCCCCTCATCATCATCATCATAATCATCATCAGCAGCATCACCATCCTCAGCATCATCATCAGCAGCATCATCTCTCGTTATCCTCATCGTCATCATCATCGTCAACATCATCATCGTCATCATCGTCATCATCATCAGAATCGTCGTCATCATGCTCATCGTCACATCCTCGGCATCATCAACATCAACATCATCATGGTCATCAGCAGCAGCATGATCATCATCAGCATCAGCATCGTCAGCATCGTCAGCATCGTCAGCATCATCACCAGTATCATCATCATAGTCATCATCATCAGCATCATCATCACCAGCACCACCAGCATCGCCATCATCCTCATCATCATCAGCAGCATCATCATCAATATTATCAGCACCACCATCATCATCAACAACAGCATCATCCAGAATCATCAGCAGCAACAGCATCAGCATCAGCAGCATCAGCATCAGCATCATCAGCATCAGCATCACCATATATACTCATCATCAGCATCAGCAGCATCATCATCATCATCAGCATCGTCATCATCACCATCATCGTCATCAGCATCGACATCATCATCATCATCATCATCATCATCATCGTCATCATCATGATGGTCATCAGTATCGTGCTCATCGTCACCATCCTCGGCATCATCAGCATCAGCATCATCATGATCACCAGCAGCAGCATGATCATCCTCAGCATCAGCATCGCCAGCATCGTCAGCATCATCATCATCAGCATCATCATCATCATCATCATCATCATCATCATCAGCATCAGCATTATCATCATAAGCGTCATCATCATTATCATCATCGCCATCAGCATCATCACCATCAGCAGCAGCAGCAGCATCACCATCATGGTCGCCAGCATCATCTGCAGCAGCACCAACAGCATCATCCGCATCATCATCACAACCGCAGGCACAACCACCACCAGCATCATGATCAACAACAGCATCATAATCATCATCAGCAGCAGCAGCATCATCAGCATTATCATCACCGTCACCATGATCATCATCATCAGCATCATCATCATCATCATCAGCATCATCATCATCATCAGCATCATAATCATCAGCATCAGCATCATCAACATCCTCCTACTCCTTCTCCTCTTCCGCCTGCTCATCCTCCTCCTCATCCTCTTCCTCCTCCCCATCATCATCATCATCAGCAGCAGCATCATTATCATCGTCATCAGCAGCAGCATCAGCATCAGCATCATCATAACCAGCATCACCAGCATCATCCGTATCAGCATAATCACCACCACCACCACCATCATCATCATCATCATCATCATCAGCATCACCACCACAATCAGCATGATCCTCAGCAGCAGCATCACCGTCATGATGATCGCCATCATCATCATCATCATCATCATCATCATCATCATCATCATCATGATCGTCATCATCGTCATTATCAGCGACAGCATCATGATCAGCATCATCATCACCACCACCACCATCATGATCATCATCATCATCATCGACATCATCATCATCATCATCATCATCATCATCATCATCATCATCATCATCATCATCATCATCATCATCATCCTCAGCATCATCATCATCATCATCATCCTCATCATCCTCATCCTCATCCCCATCCTCATCCTCATCCTCATCATCATCATACTCATCCTCATCATCATCACCACCACCATCATCACCACCACCACCATCATCATCATCATCAGTAGCATCATCATGATCATCATCATCAGCAGCATAATCATCCTCATCATCGTCCTCATCATCAGCATCACCAGCATCATCTGCATCAGCATCAAGATCACCACCACCACCACCATCACCATCGCCACCACTACCATCAGCACAGTCATCAGCAGCTGCATTACCATCATCATCAGCATCATCGTCTTCTTCATCATCATCGTCATTTTCATCACCATCATCATCAGCATCAGCATCATCATCGGCATCACCATCCTTAGCATCATCTCCCTCCCTTTGGTGTCCGTTCCATGGGAGCCTGCGTGGCCCCCGGCACTGTCCAATTTGGACCTGATTTGGACCAGATTTGGAACACATTTGGACCGGATTTGGACCAGACTTGGACTGGATTCGTGGGGGCTAGGAGAACGATGAGGGGGAGGGGGAACAGGAGGGGAGAGGAGGAGCAGGAGGATGGGCCAAATGTGGCCCCCACGCTGTCCACATGCAGGAAAAGCTGATTCCAATGTTGCCACCCGAGGCTCCCATGAACAGACATCGAACCTCCCCTTCCTTCTCCCCCTGGGGGAGCAACGACATATGTACATGTACGCCCTCCGCGGTCTTGCCTGCACGAATGTCCGCGTTGACACGCACTCCAGGGGAAACTAACCACGTACGTGTACATATGTTGCTGGCCTCTGACCCCCTCACCCATCCCACCCCTCAAGAGCAGGAGAGGCAGGCGAAGAAGCAGCGCCCGCCTCGATGCCGAGCCTCCCCGGCTCCAGGGTCACCGTCCGCATCTTCCCCGGGGAGCGGCGGCGGCCGGCCACGGGAGGGGACGGAAGGGGAGGAGACGCTGGAGGGAGGGGGGGGGGAGGGGAGATGGGGAGAGGAGGAGGAGAGGGAGGAGGGGGGGGGGGGGGGGCAGGGAGGGAGTGAGGGGGGGGAAGAGGATAGAGAGGGGGAGGAGAAGGAGAAGAGGAGGGAGGACGAACGAGGGAAGAATAGAGAGAGAGAGAGAAGAGAGAAAGAGAGAGAGAGAGAGAGAAGAGAGAGAGAGAGAGAAAGAGAGAGAGAGAGAGAGAAATGAAGAATCAACAAGACTTCAGACAGACAGACAGACAGACAGACAGACGGACAGAAAGACAGACAAACTGACAGACAGACAGGAAGCAAACAGACAGACAAACAGGAAGCAGACAGACAGACGGATAGGCACACACACTTTTTGGCGGTCGCGGCCTCGTGCGCAGCGACGAGGCGGAGAAAGTCACCGAACGGGCGGACGCAAGCGCGGCGGGCCTCTCAGAACGTCAAGGATCCATGTTAGATCAACCGTGCCATGCGCATACCCAGCGGGCAGCGAGGGTGCAGTGGGTGGCAGAGCGAAGGCGCGGGTTCGTACACACAGCGCACAAGTTCGGACGCTGGTTCGTCCACACGCTCGCTGCCTCGTCAGCGGGCCGCGTAGCACTCTCGACCAGTGCGAAGGCAAAAAAACTCGCGGGGGCCAGCCAGCGGCACGCCAGGCGCTGCCCTTCGGTGACGACGCGAGGTGGCGGAGCCAGCAGGACGCGTGCTGCGTGGCTGGCGGGCCGAACGGCCGAGCGCAAGCAAAAATGGCGGCGGCGCCAGCCTTCCACATGCGCGCACAAGCAAGAGCACCCGACTGCGGGCAGCCATGGCCAGGGACCGCCTCCCCGGCGCAGGAGGCGCGCGCGGCGTCCTGGGGGCCAGGCCGCGAGCCCGCGGCGGAAGCAGCGAAGTTTGGGGTGAAACGCCCAGGTGGGCCGGGCAGCCGCTCAAGTGGGCGAGGATCGATTGGCATCAGGGGTCAAAGCGGTCCAGCTGGTCACGCTGGACTCGGGGTCACGCGCGCGTCTGCGGCCTGAGGGTGACCACGCACTCGGCGTTGAGAATGTGTAGCACGCTCGGCACGGCCGTGGGCGGCCAGCACCCGCCGCGCCCGCTGAGTCTGGGCCCCGTGGGGTCTGGTCAGGAGCTTCTGGCAATCAGCGCGTTGTTGGACTGCAGTCTTCCTGAGACGACGAAGTTGGCCATCGACGTCGTCGACGCAGCGCCGCCGCGCTTTGGTCGGCGCCGCCTCGGGTCGGCTAAGACCGTCCGACCCTGCTGCGTGCGATTGTGCGCAGGCGACCGTCGGCGGGACCACGCTCGCCCGCGCGCGAGCGACTGTTGACGACGGGCCAGGCGGACCCGTCCCAGCGGCCAGCGGCGGATGCGCCGGTCGAGTTGGTCGACTTGCCTCTTGGCATGCAATGACCCCGTCGAACGTTGCGCGAGCCGCGTTCGTTGAGCGGGTAGGCAGGGTGGCGCTCACTCGCCGGCGAGCGGCGGTGCTCGGCGCGGGGGCGCTGGACCCCGCTAAGCCGCCTGCCTCTGATCGGCACACGGTGAACCGTCCGCCGTCGCGCCCGCGCCGCCCGTTGGGCGGGCGGCGCCGCGCGGTCACCAGCAGCGCGCTGCAGCGGCGCAAGACCCCTGGGCAGCTTCCTCGGCGACGCCCCTCCTTTCGCGAGCACGGCGCTGACAACCTACGAGTCCTCGAGGCGAATGAAGCGCTGCGATTGCGCTGCGGTCGCCCTGAGCCTCCACTCCAGCGCGTAGCAGGCCGCCCGCATCACCAAGACGCCGATTTGACGCTGCTTCCCCGCGCCAGAAGCCATTCCGAGGACCTCGCGCCACCTCCGAAGGTCCAAAAGTGCGGGTCGACACTGGCCCTCAGCCATGCCTCAGCGCTGCACGGGGCTTCTGGTCAATGCGGATGCCAGCACCGCCCTCCTTGAATACGAAGGGCGCCCCCACGCAAGCAGCTTGCACTTCGGGTCACTGCGCACCTCATCCAAGGACAACCGGGTTGGATCACCTCGAGACAGTGTCCTGTTTAGGGCAGCGTCGTCGGGAAGGGGCTCGCCAGCCACTCGCCCTCCTGCAGCCAGCTCTGCGACAAATGGGCGGGAAGCATGCGCAAACGGAATTACCGAAGTAGAAGCAGCGCGTGGCCCCGGCTTCCAGCCCCAGGCCCTCCGCGGCATCGGAGGTGCATCCCACTTTTAACCCAAGCACTGTTCCCCGAACGGTGCTCGCACTTAGGGGTTCTTCCTTCTGGAAGAAGGAACTGGGCGTGGGGGCCTGTCTGGCGGCTCTGCTGTCGCCGTCGCTGCCCTGTCACCGCCCCGTCGCCGCCTCGTCGCCGCCCATCGTCTGGGCCTGGGGCTCGAACCGGTTGCTATGTTGTCGCCGTCGCCGCCCCGTCACCGCCTCGTCGCCACCCGTCGTCTGGACCTAGGGGTCGGTCTGGCGGATATCGCCTCCTGCAGCCAGATCTGCGACAGATGGGCGGGAAGCATGCGAAAACGGAATTGCCGAAGCAGAAGCAGCGCGTGGCCCCGGCTTCCAGCCCCAGGCCTTCCGCGGCATCGGAGGTGCATCACACTTGAAACCCAAGCACTGTTCCCCGAACGGTGCTCGCACTTAGGGGTTCTTCCTTCTGGAAGAAGGAACTAGGCGTGGGGGTCTGTCTGGCGGCTCTGTCGTCGCCATCGCTGCCCTGTCACCGCCCCGTCGCCGCCTGGTCGCCGCCCATCGTCTGGGCCTGGGGCTCGGTCTGGATGCTATGCTGTCGCCGTCGCCGCCCCGTCACCGCCTCGTCGCCGCCCGTCGTCTGGACCTAGGGGTCGGTCTGGCGGATATGTTGTCGCCGTCGACGCCCCGTCGCAGCCTCATCGCCGCCACATTGATTGCACCACACGGATTTCTTCACGTAGATTGTACCACATGGATTGCGCACCACATAGATCACCTAGAATGCACCACGTTATTTGCACCACATTGATTGCACTACCGAGATCGCACCACCTAAATTGCACGACATAGGTTGCACAAACTGGATTGCACCTCATATAATGCACCACATAGATTTCACCATATAGAGTGCACAACATAGATTGCGCAACATCGATTCCACCACATAGTTTGCACCACATAGACTGCACAGCATACAATGCACAACCTAGATTGCACCACATAGGTTGCTTCACGCGCTTTGCGCCACATATATTGCTACACGTGTGCTGGACAACATAGTTTGCACAACATACATTGCACCACACATTGCACCACATATATTGTCCCGCATAGACTGCACTACATGCTTTGCTAGAGCCACACAATGTTTGGGGTCAACGCTGGCTAATATGTAGTACATGTGTGTAGTATGCGCGCACACACACACCTCACACACCTCTCTCTCTCTCTCTCTCTCTTTCTATCGCTGTCTCCGCAAGCGGGTATCGATGAGCGGCGTCGGCACCTGACAGCGGGGCGGAAGTCGCTTGCATATTCCCGAATTCGCAGTTGCCGACATGGTAGCAGCGCATATACACTCTCCAGCTCTCCAGCGCACCAGCCGAGGCAAACGGTACCCCTTCCTGCTCGATGAGCCAAGAGCTGGAAAGGCCTGACACACACGAGTGTCAGGAAGGGCCCAGGCCGACCATGCCACATCCAGGCCGACCATGCCAAGAGGTCCAGAAGGCACTTAGGCCCCTGCGGCAGACCAGCACGGAGGAGCACAGAAAGACACGCCTGACCTTGGGCGTCGATCCAGAGATCAGCCTCAGCGGTGCCCATACAGCTAACGAGCTCGACGACGCCGGGGAAGAGCATGCCGATGGTGTTTTTCAAGATGACGAACGCCCCACGGGTGTGAATGAACAACCTCCACTTCTCCCCAGCAAGGCCTATTCTGTCGGCATTCGTGGGGTGAGATCCTGACGCGGGCCCGCGAGGCCCCGCGAGGCCGCGCGCGCTGGCTGCACGGGCGCGCTGGCCCGGAGACAGAGCAGGCCAACTCAAATCTGCCCACTGGCTCGATCCCTACCGCCGCTGCCTCAAGCACTCGATCAGGTCGCGGAGACCGAGGCCCCCCAGATCGACGGCCCGGATGGGCTCCGTCCCGGCGGGGAGGATGAGCTCAAGCCACGTCGCCCCGCTGCACGACCTGTTCACGCGGAAGGAGTGGCATGCCTTAAATCGCTGCATGAGGATCTCCATCGCGGCGTAGTTCTGACCTGCGATCAGCGCGCCGAGGGCTTCCGAGACTGTCCATATCTGCCGCAGCACGTCGACACCGATGCTGCGCTGGGGCTGCTGCGGCAAGATAACGGCAATCTTAAACTGCGCGCACCTGGCGACCGCCCTCGCGCGCCGCGAGGAAGCTGCACATCGGTTCAGGCCCGGCCTCGGTGAATGCAAGGCGACCGACCTGACGCACATGATCTTGCCTTTGATGTCGCTGGGCACCGCGCCCTATCCCGAGGCTGCAGGGCCAGCGCCAGCGCCGCCCCCAGCTCCGCGGCCATCCTGAGCATCGGTAAGCTGCGTGAGGAGGTCCAAGGCCGAGCCTCCCGCAGCCGCGGGCTTCAAGACTGCCCCTCCTGGCGCGCGGGGCGCCTTCCCGTGCTTCGCCGCTCGTTCGGCAATCGCGTCACTCGGCTTCCGACCCTTGCCGCTGTCGAGGGTTGGACAGTCGGCAGTGTCCGCTTTTCCGAGACCGGGCTTGGCGAGGCGATCTCCAGAGCGGCGGCGGCGGCAGCCTGGCGCTTGGCCTCGCGCAGCTTGGCAAGCCTTTCACTCGGCGCTGGTGCATCCGCTACGTTGCCGCGACTTCCAGCCGAAGCGCCGAGCCACCGCCAGCGGCGGGAGGCGCTGCGGGACGCACAGCGGCTGCAATCGGCTGGGCGGGACGCCGCAGTGGGCGAGGCGCGGCACCCCACGGAACGTTCCCGAGGGGCCAGGCGCACACTACTCCTGGCAGGTCTCGAAGTCCGAGCACACATGGCACAGCATATGTTTGTTGAGACGCCACCGTGCTTGCCGGGCTGGCTCACACGCCAGTCCCAGCACGAATCACGACTGAACAGGTGGACCTCGGCCTGGAGCGACTCAGCAAGTCGCCACGCGCACGTGCGCTGCAACGAATCGTCGTCGCCACGCGCCCGAGAGGTACGGTGCTGCGCGCCCGGCACCTCCGAGGCGGAAGTCCACCTCCGTCAGCTCGGCGGCCTCCTCGGGCGAGCCCTCGCTGACACCACCTGCGCCTGGGGCATCGAGGTCTGGGACTGCGGCCGAATCGGACGTCGCCACGCGCAGCACCTCGCGGTCAAGCGGACGCCTCGAGGTTTTCCTAGTCATCATCATCATCATCATCATCATCATCATCATCATCATCATCATCATCATCATCATCATCATCATCATCATCAGCATCAGCATCATCATCATCACCGCCACCACCACCACCACCATCATCATCATCATCATCAGCATCATCATCATCATCATCATCACCACCACCACCATCATCATCATCATCATCAGCAGCAGCATCAACAGCAGCAGCAGCAACATCATCATCAGCATCACCAGCAACATCCGTATCAGCATCATCACCACCACCACCATCATCACCGTCACCACCACCACAACCATCAGCATCATCATCAGCAGCAGTATCACCACCATCATCATGGCCATCAGCATCATCATCACCATCATCATCATGATCAGCATCCTTATCATCAACAGCAGCATCATCAGCATCATCAGCATCATCATAATCATCGTCATCGTCATCGTCGTCATTATCACCATCACCATCAGCATCATCATCAGCATCATCATCATCAACACCAACATCAGCAGCAGAATCATAAGCATCATAAGCATCATCATCAACGGCAGCGTAACCATCATCAACACTCATCATGAGCATCAAAATCATCATCATCCTCATCATCAGCAGCAGCATCACGATCATCATCATCATCAGCAGCATCATCATCATCGACGTCGTCGTCATCCTCATCATCATCGTCATTCTCGTCGTCGTCATCAGCATCATCATCAGCATCACCATCATCATCGTCTTTTCATCATCCTTATCATCATCGTCATCGGTGCCGCTGTCGTGGTCGTCATCGTCATCATCATCATGATCACAATCACCATCGCCAAATGTCAGAATCCTCATCCTCATTATCCTCTGCCTCCTTCTCATCATCCGCATCATAAGCATCATCATCATCGCCACCAACACCACCACCATCACCACTAACACCACCCCCATGACCACCACCACCACCACCATCCTCATCATCAGCAGCAGCATCATTATCACCACCACCACCATCATCAGAAGCAGCATCACCATGATCACTACCACCAGCATCAGCATTATCACCGTCAGCATCAGCAGCATCAGCATCATCAGAAGCATCACCATCATCGTAACCATCAGCATCATCATCATCCGCGTCCTCATCGTCAGCATCATCAGCAGCATCGTCGCCATCATCGTCATCATCATCATCACCATCAGCATCATCATCACCACCATCGCCATCGTCATCGTTATCAAACCTCTACCCCTCCCCGCCTCCTCCTCCTCCACCTCCTCCTCATCATCATCATCATCGTCATCCTCATCCTCCTCCTCCGCCGCCTCATCCACCACCTCCACCACCTCATCCGACACCACCAGGCGTGTTGGTAAGGGCGGGCCAGGCATGTTGCTCGAGGTTCCCTCAGCGCCTACGCCCCTGAAGGTTGAGACGTCTAACAAATACACGGACGGAGATGGAGGGCAGTGCCTTTTCAAAATTGGGGATATCGCCTTGGCGCCGCACACACTCGCCAAAATAACTACTCTGATGGAGGGCGGCGCTATATCAACCTGAGGCGCTCGCCGTAGCGCCGCGCGCACACTCACCATACAAAACGCAACAAGAAGAATGCTGCGCTAATGGAGGGATGCACCTTTTCAAAATCGAGGCTCTCGCACACTCGCCTTACAGAATTCAACCCCTACGCGGATGGAGAGGCTATACCTTTTCAAAATGTGGCTCTATTATTGGCGCCGCGCACTCGTCCGTATAATGCCCAACAGCTGTGCGGATGGAGGGCGGGCGGGGCGCTCGCGTGGTCGCCGCGCACACTTGCCAAAACAACATAACACTCGTGGAGAGCGGCACCGTTTCTCAAAATGCTGCGTCCGCTCGAGGCCTCCTCAAACGATGCACGGATGGATGGCGGATTCTTGCTCAGCACGGGGCTCTCGCTGGGCACTCTCCCTTCTACTCTGTGGGCATGCCCCTCTGCATGTCTGAAGGCTAGGAGGATGGAGCATGGACCCCATAGACGCTGGCCTCGCCTCAATGGCAGGTCCATGCGGCGCTCGTCGTTCAAGGAGGGCGCTCCCCATCGTCGTGGGTAACAATTGTGGGGACCAATCAGGAGGGGACTGAGAACGGGAGGGTGCATGGCAGCATCGTTGAATAACGCATCCTGAGTTTACTCTGGTCCTCTGCTGCTCGTCCTCATGCTCCTCCTCTCTATCCTCCTCCAAGTTCTTCCACTCCAACTCCCTCCTCAGCCTTTCTCTCCCCATGTCCATTCTCAGATTCCTCCTCATTGCTCGCTTCCTCGTCTTGCTCCTCTCCTCTTCTTCATCGTCAAAATGATCACCATCAGCATCATCATCATCACCACCACCATCACCGTCGTCATCATCATCACCGTCGGCATCATCATCAGCATCAGCATCAGCATCAGCACCAGCATCAGTATCAGCATCATCAGCAGCCTCATCATCCTCGTCATAGTCATCGTCAGCATCCACATGAGTATCATCACCAGCATCAGCAACAGCATCATCACGATAACCAGCATCATCATCATCGTAGTCGTCATCACCGGTGTCGTGTTCCTCATGGTCACCATCCACCACAGCACCGTCATCATCATCATCATCATCATCATCATCATCATCATCATCATCATCATCATC
The DNA here is from genome assembly GCA_963575745.1 of Prorocentrum cordatum. Taxonomy (NCBI): domain Eukaryota; class Dinophyceae; order Prorocentrales; family Prorocentraceae; genus Prorocentrum; species Prorocentrum cordatum. Next base: position 107,091 of record CAUYUJ010017334.1, read on the forward strand.
ACCAGCATCATCATCATCATCATCATCATCACCATCGCCATCATCATCAGCCGTATCATCAGCATTATCATAATCATCAGCAGCAGCAGCATCAACAACAACATATACATCACCATCAGCATCATCAGCATCAGCATACTCATCATAATCATCATCAGCATCCGCATCACCGTCGTCGTCATCCTCCGCATGGTCAGCATCGTGAACATGAGCATCGACAACATCCTCATCCTCAATATCTGCATTATCATTATCAGCATCTGCATCGTCATCATCATCGCCGTCATCAACATGATCAGCATCATCAGCATCATGACCAGCATCATCATCATCGTCGCAGGCATCGCCATCGTAATCATCCGCCCGATCGTCATCAACACCACCATCAGCATCATCATCAGCAGTAGCATCATCGTCGCCGTGATAATCATCAGCAGCAGCAACAGCAGCATACATATCATCATCAGCAGCAGCACCACCACCACCACCAGAGCATCGTAATCGTCATCAGTATCAGCATCAGCATCAGCATCATCATCACTATCGACAGCATCATCACCAGCATCAGCATCAGCACCAGCATCAGCATCCTCATCATCAGCAGCATCATCATCATAATCGTCGTCATTGTCGTCGTCATGAGTCTCATCGTTTTCATCATCATCAGCAGCAGCATCATTATCATCAGCAGCAGCAGCAGCATCATCATCATTGCTGATATCATCATCATCGTCATCAGCATCATCATCATCATCATCATCAGCAGCAGCAGCAGCAGCAGCATCATCACCACCAGCAGCAGCAGCATCGTCGTCGTCGTCAGCAGCAGCGGCATCATCATCATCCTCTCCCTTCCCATCCTCCTCCTCCTCCTCCTCCTCCTCCTTCCCCTCCTCCTTATCCTCCTCCTCCTCCTCCTCCTGAGCCTCCTCCTCCTGCTGCTGCTGCTCCTCCTCCTCCCCCTCCTCCTCCGCATCCGCCTCCATCCCCCTCCTCCTCCTCCTCCTCCTCCTCCTCCTCCTCCTCCTCCTCCTCCTCCTCCTCCTCCTCCTCCTCCTCCTCCTCCTCCTCCTCCTCCTCCCCCTTTCTGCCCCCGCCTCTCAGTGCTAGCGCGCGCCCAACGCGCAGACGCCTCAGTAGACACCAGGGAGGCGAGGGCGTTGATGCCTTCCTCGGCTCTGCGCTCAGTCTGCCTCTCGGAGGGTGGCGGGTAAGAAACGAGTTTCGAGGATCGCGGTGCTCGTACGTGTTTCGCCCTTCTACGCACTCCAGGAGGACTCTCGGCGCCACGGCTGGATTTCCCTGGAGACTCTGTATGGAGCGCACCCCAGGAAAGTTACAAGGGTCGATGTTTGATGCACGCATTAGAGTGACAAAGGTGGTGGTGAATTGCTGGCCAGAACTGATAGATTCATAGGAGGACAACAACGAGGAGGAAGATCGACAAACATCGTGCCTGACGATGTTCCAAAGTGTCAGCATTTCAGAACCAGATTCGGGCCAGAGAACCGTCAGACATTGATCTGGGATCATAAACTGTTCAGGATGAGGGTCCAAAGACTGGTCTGGGGTAACTTTGAGTGGTGCCCATGAGCAGGAGGACGAAGAACAGAAGGGGCAGGGACGGGGAGAAAGTAAGGGAGGCCGAGAAGGCGGAGGAGGCGGAGTACTGACAGCATCAGACACAGACAGCCTACTTCTCTTTCTCGTCTTGCTCCTCTTCCTCCTCCTCCTCCTCCTCCTCCTCCTCCTCCTCCTCCTCCTCCTCCTCCTCCTCCTCGCACAGCTGAGAGCTGCGGGGAGTCTCAGGGCGGCGACCAGACTCACGGCCTCTGGCACGCCCATGGCCTCACCAGCGGCCCACGCATCTTGCTGTCTTACGCCGCGTGCTGGCCTCCGTGCGGCTCATGACGACATCGGTGGCCGCGCCAGCAGAACGGCGGGCGCCGCCCGCAGCTCCAAGCAATCGCGCCGCAGACTCCGGCCGGGCGTTCCGCAGCAGGCCGAGCGACTCGAGGCACTCAGCAACGCCAAGCGCATCGCTCACCTCCGCGAATATCGGCACGGCCTGCGCAAGGTGCTGCTCGGCTCGCCGCGTCGCCCTCGGCCGCGAGCTGGATACACTGCACCGCCATCGAGCGATGAGACCCGGCAATACCCCTAGTGAGCTTCAGCTCGACCCAGGTCTCGAGAGACCGCTCATACAGCTCCAGAGCGCGGGCTGGGCGCTCGAGATCCCCCTCTGGTCGCCGGAGGCCTCCCGCGCTCACAGGGCCTCGCTATGATGTGCGCGCCAGCTCGTGGCGGCCGAGCTGGAACGCCGCGACGCCCGAGTTGCTCACCGCGTCGGCAGCGCACAGGACCGGCTGCGGCCAGATCCGCAGCACGGCCCCCGCCGAGAGCGCTGCCGCCGCGGCCGCCGCGGCACGCGCTGCCGCGGCGAGCAGCCGCAGCGAGCGCTCGTACGAGCCGCCCTCGCGGGCCACACGGTCGAGGCCCTCGAGCGCCCACGAGCGCAGGACGTGCGCGTCAGCCTCGAGCTCCCCCGCGGCCGCGCGGCTCGCCGCCGCCAGGTGTGCGTCTGCCAGCTCCAGGGCGGCGGCGTGCAGGGCCGCGGCGCCGGCGTACTCCGTGCAGTCGTAGGCGTTCGCGCCAGCGCCGTCGTGCGCGCCCGCCCGCAACAGCCCCTCCGACATCGCCAGGTAGAGTTCGATGACCAGTGCCGCCTCGGGAAAGGGCTCAAGGTTCAGCGGCAGCGCGATGTCGCGATCCTCGCCAGCGCCGAGCTCGGGCTCGGTGCCGCCTGGCCGACGGCCCCGCCCGTCCCAGCCCGCTCGCCGCAGCCAGTCGAGCGCCTCGCAGAGCAGGCCCGCCATCCAGAACGCCGGCCCCAGCACGCACAGGAGCTCGACTGCCGTCTAGCCGTCCTCCTCGCAGAGCGCAGCGCGGACATCGGCGATGCCGCCGCGCAGCTCACTCAGCGCGGCGCCATCGCTCTCCGTCCACAGCTGCGCGCAGAGCCGCAGCGGGCGCTTCCGCCTGGTTGGCGGCAGCTCGGCCAAGCGCACCCTGCCCGGTGGCGATTCAGGCCTGGTAGACGAGCGGTGGCAGCTTCGCTCCGTGTCGAGCCTTACTGCGTCTGACGCCGACGCCGACGACGCCGCCGCCCTCAAAGTCGATACCCTGGACCTGTCTTGGAGCGCGCTCTGGCTAGGATCTCGAGGCGAATCTGGCCGTTGCCGACGAGGGACCCCCGAAGACCCACAAGGCGCGAAAAACGTCAGGAGCGACAACAGCACGTGTAATTCCACCACGACGACGACGACGACGACGACGACGACGACGACGACGACGACGACGACGAACGACGACAACGAAGGACGATGACGACGATGACGACGACGACGACAACGACGACGATGACGACGACGACGATGACGACGACGACGACGACGACGACGACGACGACGACGACGACGACGGCGACAGCGACGGCGACGGCGATGGCGACGGCGACGGCGACGGCGACGGCGACGGCGACGGCGACGGCGACGAAGGCGACGACGTCACTCGCGGGCGCCCGCCCGGCACGCCTCAGGCCGCGGCCGACCCGGCCACCCGCGCGCGGCGCCGTGGCGCCGCCTCTGGCTTCCCCCACAGGCGCTGAGGGACCGCCGACGGCGGCGTAACGACGGCCACGACGATGACGATGACGACGACGACGACAGCGACGACGACGACGATCGAAGATCGAAGATCGATGGCGCCGACGACGACGACGACGACAACGATGACGACGAACGACGACGAACGACGACAACGAACGACGATGACGAACGACGACGACGACGACGACGACGACGACGACGACAATTGACGACGGCGACGATGGCAGCGACGACGACGACGACGACGACGACGACAACGGCGATGACGGTGACAACGACTGCGGCGGCAAGGGGGGGATGGAGGTTCTGCTCAGATTTGGAATTCTTTAGGCCTCAGGAGGTCAAGATGCCTCCAGAGGCGATTTGATGATCTCGAGAGACCTCTGGGACGTCTGGAGATCTCGAAAGCGGCCACAATCGAAACTCGAGGGTCAAAATTTGGCCGGTTGGGCGCATTTGGGGGATGATTCGTTGCCATTGCAGGCTTCCCCTTGAAATTCCGGTCAGAACGCTTAGCTGCAGGAGGTCTGGGGGCCGACTTGGACGACGAGGACCGAAACGCCCAGCGAATCAAAATCATCGTGCTGCTGGCTTTTCGCTGCTTTGGGCGTCAGGCGGCCGCTCCTGGGCCACGGGGCCGTCCAGAGGCGGCCCTGGCTTTCTCGAGGCCCCTGGCACCAGGAGGAGAAGGAGGAGCAGCAGCAGCGGGAGGGGGGCCGAGCGCGAGGGGGAGGAGGACGACGACTCCCCGCCCCACCGTTGAGCGGCGTCCTGGCGAAGGCGCCTATCCTCCCGGCTGCCGCGCACGCCATGGCGGCCGCCGCCGCGCCTCCCCCCGCCCTTCGTCATGGTCGCTGTCGATCCTGTCGCCGCCGTCGCCAACCTCGCGTCCCACACATCCAACGTCGGGTTTTTTGTCGCAGCATGGCTCCCCTGAGGTCTGGACCCCTTCCCAGGGGCGCTTCGCATCCCGAGTCGCTTCTTGCCGGCCCCAGGGCCGGTGCCCGGTGAGGACTTCCAGAGGCCGAAACGTGCCAAAGCCTGCCGTCGTGATTTCCGTCACGATGCGAGGATGTCAGGGAAGAGGAGGGAGGAGGTGGAGGTGGAGGAGGAGCTGGAGGAGCTGGATAGACAAAGAAAAACTGCATAAGCACAAACTGTCGGAGGTCCGCGTGGACGTCTTCGATCGACACTGGACCCCCCCGGCGGCGCCTCTGACGCCGCCCCTGACGCCGCCCCCCCGGCGCGCTTCGCGCGCAAAGGAAGAGGTCTCAGGGCCGATCCAAGACAACAGCGCGGCCCTCCGAAAGGTTATGATTATGCAGATTGTTTTCCTTCTTCGAGAGGAGGAGGAGGAGGAGGAGGAGGAGGAGGAGGAGGAGGGATGCATTTTATAGTCGCAGCGCTGGCGGTCGCACGGCGCGGGTGAGGCCCAAGCTGGGCCGCTACAAGACAAATTGTACACAAGCGGGCGGGGGGCAGAAGAGGGCGGCCGCGGAGGAGGGAAAAGAAGAGGCGGCGCACTCGGGCCATGAAAGTATTCGTGGGCTGTGTTGCAGATGCACCGGTCCTGGGCCCAGGATCGGCCTGGTCAGGATCGGTGTAGGTGTATAGTTGACGCCCTCCGACAGGAGGGGTGGGTGGGGGGGATACAAGAGGGGGAGGGCGTTCCCCTCACTCGCCGAATCGGTGTGCGGCGCAAGCCCACGAGTCACTAAGATGGCCTTCGGGGGCGCCTGCCGCATGCTCGCTCGTGGCATGGCATGTGTCGGCAGAGCCCCAGGAGTTCGTTGACTCGCCAGGCGGCGGCCAGGCAGCTCGCGCAGCAGCGCTGGCCCTCAGGAAGGGAAGGGCAAGGGCATCTGACCCCCGTGGCCCCCAAGTGGAAGGGGAAGGCCAGCGACCCAAAGGGGAAGGTATCCGAAGGCATCCGACGGCCCTTGAAGGCCATCCGAAACCCGCTTACCTGCCGCATGCTCGCTCGTGACACGGCATGTCCGACTCCCATGGGAGGGCGCCGACTATACACCAACACCGATTCTAGCCAGGCCCATCCTCGGCCCAGGATCGGTGCACACGCCCTCCAGGCTCGGCCAGGAGGGCACACACACCGATTGTGGGCCCAGGATCGGCCTGGCCCAGGGCGGTGTCTGCGAATAGTTTTCGCCGCCCGAGTGGCATGGCGTGTCCAGCTTCAGCCATAGCTGCAGCCTCAGCCATAGCCATCAGCCCTGGCCTCAGCCCCAGCCCTGGCCCATTCTTCCAGCCCTAGCAAAAGCCCTATGCTTCGCCTCAGCCTCAGCTCGGCGGCGACGATAGGGGCGAATCGCCCAGGGGCGGGCATTACACGTATTCGCCCGGGAGCCTTGTCGAAGACATAGATCATCAGCGCACCTGAATACATGTATTATCAGCTCTGGCCGCAGCCTTGGCCCCGGCACTCAGTCGTGGTCTCGGCCCTGTCATCAGCCCCAGCGTCTGGAGGCCCTCCCAAGGCCTCCCGAGAGCAAAGGCCGTCGCGTGCTCGCTCGGCTACACGCACGAGCGACCATAGGCACGAAAGCCCTTCTGCGCGCAGCTTGCGGATCGTTGCGTTGGATGCGACACTAACGGCCCTTCGTGCTTGGGGGTGGTGACCCCCCCAGCACCGGGGCAGCCCCTGAAGCCGCGCACCCGAGGCCACTCCGGCGAAGTGTCACCCTTGCGTGCAGCCGACTCGCTCGTGGCATTGGCTAAAAAGATAATGATACCAACGTGAACTTTCGAAGGTCCGTGCGGGCCTCCGGCCTCCAAAATGATGCCGATCCGACCGGCATGCCCTCGGACTTCGAGGGCGACGAGCCGTGTCAGGCTGCAGACAAGCTCTGCTGGCAGTGAAGTGGACAAGACACGGACCCGGTCCCACGCACGCCGGAGAGCGAGCCGTCGCGAGGAGGGGAGGGAAGCCGAAGTACGAGAACGGCGCGCATGCACCATACTGACTACCTACCAGACCACCCCAACCCAACCCGAAGACCCGAATTTCGGGTTGGGGGGGGGTAAGGGTTCCACACGTGTTTTTTCGATGTTTCCCGACACCCCCCCCACTGGAAATCGAGGGTAAATCTGAGCCTTCGGGTTGGGTTGGGGTGGTTTGGTGGGTGGTGACATACCATGTTGGACTCTTCAGGCCTCGCTCCAACGTGGGGCGGTTCGGCACAGGTTTCCACCCCCGAGAGAGCCGAAAAACTGTGCTCCGTGCCATGCCTGGGCCGAAGATCGGCGACGCCTTGGGTGACGCCGACGCGGCGTCAGTGCATACAGATTGAAGGGGCCCCAGGACACACAAATAAATACACACAAATAACAATAGTCCCCATATTTTCCCATATTTTCGGGGTTTCTGTCTTCCCCCCCACTTCCCATATTTTCCCATATTTTCCTGGGAATCGAGGATTAATTGTGTCTGTGTGTTTTTTCCCTCCTGAATACAGATCGCCCGTGGGATGCGGAGCACGTGCAGCAGCACCGGGAGAGATCGCCTCGGCGAAACCTCGCTCGGCGACGGCGCGCCGATGGCGGCGCTGGAAGACGGGGGCGGAGAGCAAGCGACATGTGTTCAGGGCCATGGGAGGGAGAGAGAGAGAGAGAGAGAGAGAAAAAAAAAAATATTTATATAGAAAAATAATAATAATTATATATATTTTAAAAAAAAAAAAAAAAAAAAAAAAAAAAAAAAAAAAAAAAAAAAAAAAAAAAAAAAAAAAAAAAAAACGAGGACTCCCCGTGCCCACATGCAGCCGCGGGCAGCAGGGCCCCGCGGAGGCGTGCGGCAGGCGCGCGCGGGCGCACGGCGCGCGCGGCCGCCATCGCCGCCGGAGGTCGGCGCGCACCGGGCGCGCGCAGCCGGCGCTCGGGGCGGCGGGCTCGTAAAGACTGCGGGAAGGCTGGCAGCGTGCAGCTGTACTGGTCGACGTCGTCATCGTCGTCGTCATCGCCAGGGCTCGCGCTGTAGACCTCCAGCGGACTGATTCTGCTCAGTCCTTGCGGTTCGTCGACTTCGGAATCCAAGGGCCACTTTCGGGCGCCAGGACCATCAGCAGAAATGGAACCTGGGATCAAAAATTGTCCACTTGAAAGGGGTCGAGGCCTCTCGCGCACGCGAACAAACTCGGCCGTTTGCTGTCCAAGGCACCGTCAAAAGACGACAACTGGTGCAAACTGGCTACCCGAGTCGCGCAAGTATCACGACGCGGCAGGTCGGGGCATGCCTATGATCGATGGCGGTGCAGCGATGAGCTGAGGTAAGGAGAGAGTAAGGAATTCGCCGGCCCACCGGGCCAGAGGCGTGCTTATTTCTAAATCGCGCGCGCAGGGCGGCCCCTGGGGGTCCCCCAGCGAAAATTACCCCGACCGCCGCCCGGGCGCAGCCTGGCCACGCTTTACTCAGACATGGTTTTCCTCCTGGGCGCGGTCTCTGAGGCCCCCAAGATCGCGCCAAGAGGGCCCAAGAGGCCCCCAAGACAGCGCAAAAGCGATCCGAGTCACCGAACGAGCGGTCCAAGACGCCCAAGATGGCCTTCACACGGCCCTCGAGGCCGCCGAGAAGCCCCAAGAGAGCCTCAAGAGGCTCTCCAAGTGGGCTCCAACAAGCAAAAATCGCCCCATTCCCTAGGGAAAAACGTACATGTTTCGCATATACGACGTCTGGGGTTCACAGCGTCAAAACGTGCCCAAGAGGCCCCAAGATCGCCCCAAGACGACACAACAAGTCACTAAGAGAAGCCCAAGAGGGCCCAAGAGGGCCCCAAGACAGTCCCAGAGACCTCCGAGATGGCCCAAGACGCCTCCAAGACGGCCAGGAGGGCCCCAAGAGGCCCCCAAGACAGCGCTTCGAGTCACCGAACGAGCGGTCCAAGACGCCCAAGATGGTCTTCATACGGCCCTCGAGGCCGCCGAGAAGCCCCAAGAGAGCCTCAAGAGGCTCTCCAAGTGGGCTCCAACAAGCAAAAATCGTCCCATTCCCATGGGAAAACGTACATGTTTCGCATACACGACGTCTGGGGTTCACAGCGTCCAAACGTGCCCAAGAGGCCCCCAAGATCGCCCCAAGACGGCCCAACAAGCCATCAAGATAAGCCCAACAGGGCCCAAGAGGGCCTCAAGATAGCCCCAGAAACCTCCAAGATGGCCCAAGACGCCTCTAAGACGGCCAAGAGGACCCCAAGAGGCCCCCAAGACAGCCCAAAAGTGCTCCGAATCACCGAACGAGCGGCCCATGACGCCCAAGATGGCCTTCATACGGCCCTCGAGGCCGCCGAGAAGCCCCAAGAGAGCCTCAAGAGGCTCTCCAAGAGGGCTCCAAGAGCAAAAATCGCCCCATTCCCTAGGGAAAACGTACACTGTTCGCATATACGACGTCTGGAGTTCACAGCGTCCAAACGTGCCCAAGACGACACAACAAGTCACCAAGAGAAGCCCAAGAGGGCCCAAGAGGGCCCCAAGACAGTCCCAGAGACCTCCGAGATGGCCCAAGACGCCTCCAAGACGGCCAGGAGGGCCCCAAGAGGCCCCCAAGACAGCGCTTCGAGTCACCGAACGAGCGGTCCAAGACGCCCAAGATGGTCTTCATACGGCCCTCGAGGCCGCCGAGAAGCCCCAAGAGAGCCTCAAGAGGCTCTCCAAGAGGGCTCCAACAAGCAAAATTCCCTTTGCGAAAAACGTACACTGTTCGCATATACGACGTCTGGAGTTCACAGCGTCCAAACGTGCCCAAGAGGCCCCGAGATCGTCCCAAGACGACACAACAAGCCACCAAGAGAAGCCCAAGAGGGCCCACGAGGGCCCCAAGACAGTCCCAGAGACCTCCAAAATGGCCCAAGACGCCTCCAAGACGGCTCTACAAGCGAGCCCAGACGGGGCACCCGAACTGACATTTTGAGTTTTTGACCCGAAGAGGTCCCCAGGAGGCTCCAAGAGGCCGCGAACACGCCTTCAAGAGGCCCACGGAGGCCCCCAAAAGGCCCTCAAGAGGCCCCAAGAGGCCCTCAAGAGGCTCCCAAGAAGCTTCGAAGAGGCTCCCAATAGGCCCCACGGAGGCACCTTCTCCACGACCAAATTTGGCCCCACAATGCTTCAAGAAGCCATCGAGAGGCCGGCCTCCTCCTCATGCTCATCCACATTCCTCCTCATTCTCGCCTCCTCCTCCTCGCACCCAAAACCTCCGCAATCGCCGCCAAAGCCTCCGCAATGCCATGCAACATCCTGGCGGATGAGCGCGGCAGCGCCGTCGAACAAATCGCATTTCATTTTAGAGCCTTCCTCAAAAAAGCGCACAGCCGTCAGCGCTTGATCGGCATCGGCAGCATCATCAGCAGCACCTGCAACACCAGCATCATCGTCATCGTCATCGTTGTCGTCATCATTACATCCTCTTCGTCCTCCTCCTTCTCCTCATCGTTTTCATCATCATCATCATCATCATCATCATCATCATCATCATCATCATCATCATCGTCCTCGTTTTCGAAACCATCGTCGTCGCCATCGTCATCGTCATGCCATCCTTTTTGTCCTCCTCCTTCTACAGGTCATCCTCCTCCTCCTCCTACAGATTCTCCCCTTCTTCATCTTCGTCATCCTCCTCCTCCTCATCGTGATCATCGTCAACGTCACTGTCACCATCATCGAAATTACCATCCGGGTCTTCGGGGCTTTGTTGATCAGAGCTCGTAAACAGCCCTTGGATGCATCTTTGAAAGCC
>CAUYUJ010017334.1:120000-155000 GCA_963575745.1 Prorocentrum cordatum
AACCGGGGGCGGTCACTACCGGTTTGAACCCCCCTCGGGGATCTTCTGACCCGGGTCAATCCAGACACGGGTCAGCAGGAAACCCAAAACTGCAATGCAGGAAAAAAAAAACTGCACCGCAGGTCTTCGCAAACCCGGGTCAGCCAATACGCGCGGCCGCCTCGCGGCCACGAGCGGCTCCCTAACCCGGGTCAGCCAGAGGGGGTCTTCGCAGGATCCTGCAGGATCTGGCGCCCTGGCTGACCCCTGTCTGTATTGAGCCCCGTCTCAAGGCTCCCGACCCCCCCCTCCCCCTCGAAAACCGGGGGGGTCACTACCGGTTCGAACCCCCCCCCCCTCCCCCTCGAAAACCGCGGGGGTCACTACAGGTTCGAACCCCCCCCCCTCACCGCCAGCAAACGACTCCCAGTCCCTGCCACCGTCCGCACCACATCCCCCACTGCTGTTCCCAGCACCACTGTCTTTACCACCAGTGTCCCCACTGGTTCCACCACCGCCCTTACTGTCCCCACCAGTGCCCCCACCACTGTCGCCTTGTCCCCACTGTCCCCACCACTGTTCCCACTACGGTTCCACTCTCCCCACTTTCTCCACGGCCCCCCAACCACTGCCCGACTGTCCCCACCGCCCCCACTGTCCCACTGTCTCCTCCGCTGTCCCACTGAGCTGTCCCACTGTTCCCACCACTGTCCCCACTGTCCCCACTGTATCTGTGTCCCATTGTCCCACCGCCGTCCTCGCCACCGCCCTCACCACTGTCCCCACCACCACTGTACCCTCCACTGTCCCACTGTTCCCACCACATTCCCACTGTCCCCACCACCACCGTCCCCACCACTGTCCCACTGTCCCCACTGTTACCACCATTGTCCCCGCTGTCCCCACCAATGCCCCCACCAGTGTGTCAATGTCCCCCCTCTCTCCACCATTGTCCCACCACGGTCCCACTCTCCCCACTTTCCCCACGGTCCCCGCCACTGTCCCACTGTCCCCACTGTACCCACTACTGTCCCACTGTCTCCACCGCTGTCCCACTGTGCTGTCCCAGCGTCCCCACTGTCCCCATCACTGTCCCACTGTCCCCACTGTCCCCACCACTTTCCCCACAGTGCTACTGTCCCACCACTGTCTTCACCACCGCCTTCACCACTGCCCCCACCACTACCGTCCCCACCACTGCCCCACTGTCCCGCTGTCCCCTTCACCACTGTCCCCACCACCACCGTCCCCACCATTGTCCGCACCCCCTCCCCAGTTTTCGAGGGGGACGGGGGGGGGGTTCGAACCGGTAGTGACCCCCCCTGGTTTTCGAGGGGGGGGGTTCGAACCCGCAGTGACCCCCACCCTTTTCATGATGGACTGGGGGGGGGGCTCGAACCGGTAGTGACCCCCCCTGGTTTTCGAGGGGGGGGGTTCGAACCGGCAGTGACCCCCACCCTTTTCATGATGGACTGACTGGGGGGGGTGGGTTCGAACCGGTAGCGACCCCCCCCGGTTTCCCGGAGGGGGGGGGCGGGGGGGGGGTCGAACCAGTAGTGACCCCCCCCCGGTTTTCCGCCAGCAGCGGTAGAACACGCTCTTTCTGATAACTGCACGGTAGGAAACGTGCTACTTACCAAGCATTATTTATTTACGGGCTGCGTCTTGGGTGAGCCAAGCTTGACGGGCAGGCTAAGCCTTCCCCTTAATGCGTTCGCTGCGGTCACGTTGCCTCTCCAACATACGGAAACATTATTCACGCCCCATGTAACGATCGTGGTGCCACGCGGTGACCTTCTCGCATGAGTCCTGCCAAGCCTCCAGTTTCGTCTCCATATCACAAATGGAACACGCATTGGCGGACCTGGAACTGATACAGTAGTGACGATCCGTGGCTTTCCAGTAGGCGTAGCCTGCGTTGCCCAAGACCGACCCCCACCGAGCACCACCCAGCGCACTCGGTGCCGGACCGAGGGTCCACTGCCCAAGTCTGGTTACAAGCCCATGGGGTGTGGTCCTCCGCTGGCAACTGGGCCTACCGCGGGATATTCCATTCGCTCCACGCGCCACGGTAACGCGAGCCACGGCGCATCCAGTTTTCCTCCTCTGGCGCACATGGACCGAAATCCCAGCAGCCCTGTGGGCTTAGGTGGTCTGACGAGTTGTCTCTTTCCTCTTCCAAACATTTTCTTTCCTGGGAAGTCTACCCCCCCCTCCCTGAAGTTCTGTTCTAAGGGGGCGCGATCGGTCAGAGCGCCCAAGATGGCCCAAGATGGCTCCAGGAGGGCCTCCGATGCTCCAAGATGGCCTCCAAAATGGCCCAAGATAGCCGACGAGGTTCTCAGATAGTTTCCAGCGCTCCAAGTTGCCCGACGAAGGCCACAAGGCAGTGCCAAATGCTCTCGAAACCCTCTCCAGGAAGGCCCCTCAGGCCCGGGCAGCATCAGCACGTCTGCGCACTCGCCCCTCCACGTCCAACCGATTTGGCTCAGATTCTTTCTCTGGGCGACTCTTTGCGCCTCCGGGATTAAACGATTCATCGTCTTGCAAAATGGAGCTCATTCCCCTGGGGGGGGTCCCCTGGCGGTGTCCTCGTTGAACCCGCATTCCCCCCCCTTCCGTCTCAACTTATTTCCCCCGCTAATCCTGCCGACATGGTAACATAGCTCACCAAGGTATATGTCTGACCTGTTCGCCCATCCTCCCCCAAAGTGCTCTGCGCGCGGGTGCTTTCCGCTGCGCCGATTACTCGCTTCTTGATTGTTGCCCCCTGAGTTGGCTCTAATGTTGATCGGATGTTTGACGGTCCACTCTTCGCCGCGCCGCTTGGTGGTCACCCCGACACTGCACAAATCTGCCCGATGCACTCTAACTCCTGACGTTTGCGCATTCCCTGCGCTTAACTCCGAATTCGATTACCTATCCGACCCGTCCATCTCAAGGGCGCTGTTAGGTGAACTTCATGAATCCATTGCATGCTACGCACAGCGGGCTTGCCAAGAAACCATGCCGCTCGGCTCCACATGCAAGCGTCTCCTTTAGCCTCATTGCCGGCGCACTGGAAACCCGCGGGTTTCCACGTTCATCACAAAACGCCAAGTCCATCGCAAGTCCTGGCGCAAGTCCCATCCCATCTGCCACGCCGGTAACTCTCGCGGGAAAGTAGGCCTCACTCACGCGCGCCGGTACTTCTGCGCGACGTCCTACCCGCGCAGTTTCATTGACCACACTGATCGTTAAGCTCAAGTGGGATTGACGCGCCACGTGGCCCGACAATCCGTCTAGACGGTCTACGCAGCGCGGTGGCCAGACGCGTCTGGCCACCACCCTGTGCACTCCGACGTTTTAAAGCCCCTGTGCGAGTACGCAGATCACGTCGTCGTCTTCGTCCTCCAAACCGGTTGCTTTTCTCTGCCTCCCGCTATTAATCCGCTGATCTCTTTTTGCACTTGACTCCGCGGTCAGGGTCTCTGGGGGGGGCACTTCAGACCCGATCCACCCTGTGACAGGACCAGTCACCGATGCGTCCTCACTTGTTTCCCCATCGTCTCTTTTTCGGCGATCTCCCGCGCGTGCACTGATTTATGTAGTGCACGATTATCTTGCTGATGGTATGATCTCTGGGTTTCAGCGCTGCCGCGTGCCATTTGATATCTGATTCCCGGTGATCGTTCTCTCCACCTGAGCTTTCACCAGCTACTCTGGCTGCTTTTTGGCTCTGATGTCTTCTACTTCTCTCTTGTCAGATTCTTCCTTCGCGGCGGCGCCAAATCGCACCGGCGCCGAGGCCCGTCGCGATTGCGCGCGGCGGCGCCCCCGACCCCTCTGCCACTCTGCGACTCGCGCTCTGCACTCGCCGCCCTGGCGCTCATGGCTTGCGCCGACCCTGGAAATGGCTCTGCGCCCGCAACACCGGCGCGTCGCACCAATTTCACGCACGCGGCTTCTTGATAACCATCCCTCGCAACAGGCCTGGTCGCACGTGCGCCCTTCTCAGATTCGGTTGGTAGATATGGCATGGGCACTACGATTCTTAGTTGCACTTCGTTCACCATGGCGTCAGGGCCCCTCTGTCACGGCAGTCCTGTCACCGCATTTCCTCAAAGCACCATCTTGATTCGCAATTCCCCTTCCGATATTAATCAGCGGATCAGATTGCACCTTGGTTGGCGCCGATTATCACTTGATTCCAAGATATACCCCTGGGTTGCATTCGGGGCCGACTTCACATCTTACTCTCGCGCCAGTCTGCGACTACGGAACGCTTCCCCTAAACTCTGGAAACGACCTGTTAAACTTTCACCTGCTGCATGTCTCGCGCGCTGGTTGACCGTCAGCTCCAATGGTAAACCCGTCGATCAGCGACGACGCCTGCGACGCTGACCATGGCGCTAGGCGATGACATTCAGTTGGTTCGGTCTCGTGGTTGACACATACTGCGCCCTCGGGCGTTCCCACTCGGCCCCGATGGCTGCGCGGCTCTGCGCACCTCTCCGCCGCATGCTGGGCTGCTCTTTCTATCCGCGCACAGTCCGCGGAGGCAGCGGGAACACTATCGGGGGCAGCCCTGCCGTCGGCACCGCGCGCCCGCTTCCCCGCCGGGCCCACCGCCCGCCGCGCGCGCGGCGCGGGCGCCAGAATGCGCGGCAAGCGACGCGCGTCGCGCGCTTCAACTGCCGCTTCACTGGGGCGGGGGTCGCGCGCGACCCGCCCATCTGCTCGCGCATCTTCACTCGCGGAGACGTCTTCCACGTCACTCATGCCGCCACTCGCCGCGCTCGCCTCTCATCGTTCTTCCTCGCCCCTACCCGCGCCGCAGCTGAGATTTTCTGGCCGCCCACTCGGAGGGCCCCCCGCCGAGGAGGAACCCGCACATCCCCGGCCTCAGTCACCTGCTGCAAAGGCCAGGCCCCCCGCCCCGTCGGGGGCCGCAGCGCGGACTGAACAGGCCCGACGCGCTCGCGGATGGTAGTTTTCCATCCAGTTGCCTTGTCCTCTGGGCCGCCACATGACCTTTTGCGAGCACCTCGGTCGAGCGCGATCTCGCCGCCTGCTTCGACCGCCTCGCGAACTGCGCCCAGAACATTCTGCGCGTCGCCATCTGAATGGGCGCGCTTCCCCAGGCCCCTGCCCCACCTCGTCGCACCGCCACTCTCGGTCGCGCTGCAGCGCCGCCCGCTTTGCGAAGCCACCGCCCACTTGAATCAGAAGTGCGCCCCCAATCCTGGCGGCGCCGCCGCGCCGCGCGCCCCTGGGCTGCGGCAAACGGCCCTGCATTCGACTCAGGGCCGTCGCTTGGCGCCGCGCCCGCCCCCCCGAGCTCGCCCGCGCCGCGCTTGACTTCGCGTCCAAGAGCCTCGCAAAGACTGCCCTGCAGGCGTTGAACTTTCCTGCGCATCACTAGTCGCGTCATCTCGCGCGCCAATCTCTCTTTTCCCTCCGGCGCGAGTTCCCCCGCGGGTCTCAGGAGCCCCAGGAGCCCCCGAGGCCGCTGCGCAGCTGCCTGGGCCCCCCGGTCGCCACTCGCCGGCCCCGCTTCGTCGGCGCCCACAGGGCAGCGAGCAGCGACGCGGCCTGCCTGCCCACATGCGCAACGCTCGCGCGGACTCACGGGGGCGCAACATCCCCCAGCGCGCCCCCTTGCTCTGCCGCCGCTTGCGCGCCAAACCTTTTGCAAGTGCCGCGCCCCATCTCGGCGTAGCCCTCCGGCCAGTTAGAGCACCCTTTCCCTTGTGAGCTGTTCTCGCCTTCGCCTTCGGCCCCGCGGTCTCTCGCCGCGCGGCCCTCGCCAGCCCCGCGCGCAAGTCGCCCCAACCTTCCCCTTCGCCTTTCTCGACGGCATCAACGTCGCCATCGCCCCGCAGTTGCTCCCCACTCAAATTCTGGGCGATGTCTTCCTCCGCCAGCCACCGGCAACCTTTGCCGTCGCACTTCCCCCGGCAAACCCCTGGGCCACTGGGCGCCTCGCCATTCCCAACTCCTCCGGCGCCCAGTGCGCCCCCGCCCTTTGCAGCGGCATCCAGACGCGCCCCCCTGGCCCATCGCATGTCACATGCAATTTCTAGGTGGGGCTCATTGGTCAGTCTGCCGGGCGGTCTGAAGCAGACCTGCTGCCCATTGTCGAAACGCCTCCTGGCGCGCGCCATCATGATTTTGAACGCCGCGAGCATGACGGGAAGGGATAAAGCACGGTGAGTCCAATATGTCTCGAGCTCTGTCGCCAGCGCACTCCGCTGGTCGAGTAGCACCGAGGTACCGCATAGATCCCTGGGCCTCTCGGGGTTCATGATTGCGCTAAGTTTTGCGGATGGTGCTACTCCTGTTGCCACTAAGTACCACTTGTGCACTTTCACGCACGCAATCCAGCCGTCGCCTTGGTTCAGCCCGCGTAGTTTACCTCGGGCGTCGGCGTTCCCAACCCCTGCAAATCTGAACCAAAAAAACCATCCAGTTTCCAATCTCCTCCTGATCCATCGAACATCCTGCATCAGGCTCATCCATTGCATGTGCCTTTCAAATGATGCGTTGTTACACTCGGCGGCTGTCATTGACCACTCAAGTTCGGATGCTGCCACCATCGCCATTTGCGTCTGGCACAGGTGCACCCATAGTGCTGTCATGCGCAATGCGTCGAACAACCTGTCATTCCATTCGCGGAACGTGGATTAGTCACCGTTGCAGCCCTTGAGTGACTGGCTGGCTTTTGATGCATGCGTGGGTCATTGGTTGGCGATGCCATTTTGCGGCGAAATGGGCAAGAAATTCTTTCGTGATCAGTTCTTCCTCGATCACTCAGTCCAATTTGGCCAATCGGGCGTCACGAAGGCCGTTTCAGCCGAATGCTACCTCCCGAACATTCGCATCATTGACGTCGACATCGCGTACTACATTGACAACTCTTGGTTCCCCGAACGACATTGCTCTTCAAATTAACTCGTTATCGCGTCGCGGCTGGCTTGAAGCCCTGCGCTGAAAAGTCGAAACCACTTTGGGTGAATGCGGTTAGGCATGCGAATCCAACGCTGACAAGATGGTATTCAATCCAGTCCTGCCTGGTGCTCGGTATGGCTTAACCCGCTCTCAACGCCATGACCTCGCGCCTCTACCACGGGCAATTAACATAACGACTGTAACGAGGATAAGACACTTTTCTACAGCAGACGCACAGCAGCAATGAAAATGCTCGCGCCCTGTGCCGCCATAGGGCGCGATGAATACTTGAGTCACAGGTCACGGGTTGCACAGCGACCTGAGGCGCTATATCAAACACCTCCTCCTCCTCCTCGTGTTCCACTTCCTTTTCCTCGTTGTCCTCATTATGTTCCTCGTTTTGGTTCGTCCTCCTCATCATCCTCCTCGTCATTCTCGTCCTCCTCCTCGAACCTCCATCCACCCCCTCGTCCTTCACCTCGAACCTCGTCGACGTCGTCGTCCTGCTCCCTCCTCCTCCATGCTCGAACATCGATCCTCCTTGTCCGTTTCCTCCCTCGCCTCCGCCTCCTCCTCCTTCTCCTCGTCCTGCTCCTGCTCCCCCTCCAGCTCCTCCTCCTCCTCCTCCTCCTCCTCCTCCTCCTCCTCCTCCTCCTGCTCCTGCTCCTCCTCCTCCTCCTCCTTTCCTCCTGTTCCACCTCCTCCTCCTCTTCCTCCTCGTCCTCCTCCATCCTTTTCCTCACGAGTAACTCCTCCCTGTCGCACCCGGAGGCCAGCCAGAAGGGCGGACCAGGCGTCTCGGGCGGGACTTCCATACCACTGATGACCCAAAGACGTAAAAACTGGCTATCGTTCCACCGATGGAGGGCGGGCCGCTTCCAAAATGTTGCTCTCGCCTTAGTGCCGCGCACACTCGTGAAGCACTGCAAAAACCTTCACGACTTGAGGGCGGGCGGTTTTCAAAATATGGCTCTCGCCTTCGCGCCGCGCACCTTCGTCTTCAAAAAAAAGCCACAAGAGAAGCACGGATTTGAGGACGGCTACTATTCGAAATGTGGCCCTCGCCTGAGCGCCACGCACATTCGTCTTAAACACGTGCAAGCGTTTCACGGATTCCAATAGTCAGCGTACCAGAAGGTGTGTTTCGGGGCGCTTGGGGAGCGTCAGGGCGCAACAGTTACGTCGATTCGTGGCGCTGAAATCTCAGAAATGGTGTTCTGCCAATTTCAAGATAATCAAGACGCAGCAGTCATGTTGATTCGTGGCGTTGGGTCCCGGGAATGGTTCTTTGGCGCGCTACAGGATCTAGAACGGTTGTCTCCCAACGTGGCACTTCTCTGAGTGGAAATTAATCCGTGTAGGGGCCCAAGAAGAGGGAGCTTGGAAGGAGGGCCGATTCCAACATCGTTGATGAATATCGTGTTTACCCTGGTCCTCCTCCTCCTCCTTCTCCTCCTCCTCCTCATCCTCATCCTCATCCTCCTCGTCTTCCTCCTCCTCCTCCTCCTCCTCCTCCTCCTCCTCCTCCTCCTCCTCCTCCTCCTCCTCCTCCTCCTCCCCCCCCTCCTCCTCTTCCTCCTCCTCCTCCTCATCCTCCTTGTCATCATCATCATCATCATCAGCAGCATCAGCATCAGCATTATCATCAGCATCATCATCCTCATCCACGTCATCATCATCATCATCATCATCATCATCATCATCATCATCATCATCATCATCATCATCATCATCATCATCATCATCATCATCATCATCATCATCATCATCATCATGATTCCCCAGAGGTCTGAGGGGCGGCCGCCACCGACGTCGTCCCCGTCCTCTCCATCGTAGCCGTCGAATATTCTCTTGTAGAGAAAACGTATGCTGATATGTGGAAACGTTTCCGGGCGCTCTTCGCCTCGAGGACAGCTACATAATATTTGAAGGCGACGCTCTCAGAAAGAGCAAAGCACGTCCAGGAACCTTACCGAAACTCGGCCCTCGAGGAGGGACCTCGAGATGGACGACGACAGCGACGACGACGACAACGACGACAACGACGACGACGACGACGACGACGACGACGACGACGACCCTGACGACCCTGAGGAGGACGACGACGACGATGACGACGACGACGACGACGACGACGACCACGGCGACGACGGTGAAGACGACGACGACCACGACGACCACGACAACCACGACGACGACCACGACGACCACGACGACCACGACCACGACGACGACGACCACGACGACCACGACGACCATGACGACCACGACGACCACGACGACCACGACGACGACGACGACGACGACGACGACGACGACGACGACGACGACGACGGCGGCGACGACGAGGACGACGACGACGACGACGACGACGACGACGGCGAGGACGACGACGACGACGGCGACGACGACGACGACAACGACGACCACGGCGACCACGGCGACCACGGCGACCACGGCGACGGTGACAGCGACGGTGACGGCGACGGCGACGGCGACGGCTGGCCTGCGGAGGCCGCGCCGTGGCGAGCCGGCGAGCCGGCGCGCCCGGCGCCAGCGGGCCTTGCCGGGTGCGCCGGCTCGCCGGGGGAGGGCGTCCGCTGGAGGGGCGCGCCTGGCGGCCAGGCGGCGGGTCGGCGGCCACGGTCGGCGCCAGGGGGCGGCGAGAGCGGGGAGGGGCACACCTTTTTTGTTTTTCCTCTCCTCGCAAAGCAAGCACACACCAGTTTCAGTCCCTGCTCCGACGATTCACTACTCTCTGTTGTATTGAATCCGCTTCCCCTCATGGGGGCTATACCACCTCCCATCTGCGGATGGGGGGTAGGGAGGAGGGGCGCCTGTGGAGGAGGGGGGGTCGGTGGAGACAGCACACGAGGGTGGCAGGCCGACGTCCGCCGAGGAGCGAGAGGCGGAGTGGGCGCATGATGCCCCTCCGCGACGCCCCCCTGGTACCGTCCCCGGCCTCTGCGACGCTGTCGGCGGTCCCACTCAACGGGCCGTCGGCCGAACGCATACGGCGGTTGGGATCCCAAGGGCAACCAGGCACGCACGGAGCTTGCTCCACTGACCAACGCAGCAGGCCGTGGAATGAAGCGACGCACCCACTCGACGGATTGCCGACCGAATACACGCGACGGTTCGGTCCACAAGAATGCCCGGGCAAACATTGGCTGGGAAGGCTCGAGCGGTTGAGCGGGAAGAGCCTGTTGCTCCTCGCGGAGCATCAACTTTCTTACTCTGTCTCTCGCGTCTTTGTTCCTCTTTCTCTCTCTCTCTCTCTCTCTCTCCCTCTCTGCAGCAATCGCTTATCCACCGACGGGAGGGGGCGGCGGGGAGATGGGAGGAAGTGCGCTCCAATCTTGGTCAGGCCCATCCTGGGCCCAGGATCGGCTCACGTGCCTTCTTGGCGTGGCCAGGGGAGCGTACACACAATTGTTTGTGTGCTCGCGGCCAGTTGGTCCAACACAACGGGCAGAAGCGGGACGCGGTAAGCTGATTACCACCGAACGTGTACTGGGGGAATGCCAACCGACAAGCGGTGGACGGATGCAGAAGAAGAGGCCGAAGCCGTGCACGTGTGGAAGCATGCGTGGGAACCCAGAATGCGAGAAACCGTGCAGACGTCGCAGGCGACCCGCACAGGGGTGGCGCGAAGGAGGCAAGTAGGAGGCATGCAGCTGCGGCGGCGCCAAATGGCGAGGGCAGACTAGCCTGCCGATTTCCGCCGATTCGACTTTTCCCGACTCGGCTGCCGACCTCCGCCGATCCGATGTATTTCGATCGCCGATCCGACTTATCGATTCGATTGTGGTCTCTCCTGTGCTTCTTCCGCCCCCACGAAACAGTAGCGCCTGCGCCAGGGTAGACGACCTGGGAGTGCAACAGGGGAGGGGGCAACACCTGGGGACCAGGGCGAGCCCGAAGCCGGGGGAGGGAGCAGCGGGGAGCGACAGCACCGGCCCGACGGCCAGGGAAGGGAGGACTAGAACCTGGGCGACAGCCCGAGGGACGGGCAGCGAGAGAGCAGAGGAGCGACGCAAGACGGCGGGAAGGGGGGGAGAATGCACACACACACACACAGGGCCCAGGATGGGCCCAGCCAGGATAACTGCAGTTGGCGTCCTGCCAAAGAAAGAGGACCGAGAGTCGAGGATCGAGGTACAAGGGTCGCGGTTCAAGCTATGTTCACGAGCTTTGGCCTCAACGGGTCTGCCTCTGCTGAGGCGATCGTGGGGTGATCTGGGCCCCCATGGGCTCTACCCAAATCGTCTGAAGCCCTCGTGGAATATCTTGGGGTGCACTTGGGCCGCCTGGGGTACTCGGGGAGCCTCCTGGGGAGGCCCAAAGGGGGGAGCCTACCCATGGACAGGGGAGGGGCCACATGTCGGCAGCGGGCCAGGACCCGCGCAGCTTGGGCGAGCCCGTGGACGAAACTCACGAAGCGGCGCGAAGCGAAGCACGGCGATGCACGCGCTCGGAGACACCGACCGACAGACCGGCAAGGCGAACGGGCGGTCCGCACAGCATTCGGTCAGGTGTACCGTCGGGTGCAGAAGAGCAGTGACTACGAATCTCTGATGCGCACTTCGACAGATCAGGCACCGGGAAATCACACGGGCAAACTGACGGCGACTTTACTAAGAAGAGGGCACGACATCGCTGGCTTGTCCTTTGCGGGGGGCTCTCTTGGGGCTATGTTGGTGTCTTCTGGGACACTCGGGCTCTCTCAGGGCCTTCTGAGGGCATCTGCGGGTCGCTGTCGGGTCCCTTGGGGCCTCGCGGAATCTTTGTGGGGGTCTGGGGGCCGTCTAGGTGGATATTGGAGCCGATGCCATCTTGGGGAGGTATTGGGCAGCCTTGGAGCAGTCTTGGGGCCATCTCAAAAGCTTAGAAGCCACTGCGAGCCACATTGAGGGCATCGAGAGCCTGGTTCGGGACTCTTGTGGACCACTGGAGCTCTCTTGAACGTATCTGGAACCATGTTTGAGCCGCCCTGAGCTGAAAGCGGTGAGTCTCAAAAACGTATCAAAGCAGGTTTGACGGTGCTTCGTTGTCAAGGGCCCTACTCGGAGCCGTATTGTGACTCCATGGAGCCACCATGTGGCATCGGGGCCATTCAGAAGCGTTTGGGGCCGTCTTGGGGCTTCTTGGGTGGTCAGAGGCTCCTCCGGGAGGCCCGTGAAGCCGTCTTTGGTGTTCCCTGGGTCTCCCCAGCTCGAGCGGGTGGTGTTTGAGGCCTCGGAGCAAGGGGACCTTCCAAACCCGCAACGGCAAAGTGTCGATGTAGTTTAACGGACAGGTTCATAACGCGAGCGGAGATGAAAGGGAGAGAGAGAAAGAGAAAGATACACACACACACAGAGCATGGCACCTGCCACAACCTAGGAATAGATGTCGTTGTGTGCCTCCTCCTCCTCCTCCTCCTCCTCCTCCTCCTCCTCCTCCTCCTCCTCCTCCTCCTCCTCCTCCTCCTCCTCCTCCTCCTCCTCCTCCTCCCGTCCTCCTTTGGGCATCTACTTTCGAGAAAGGCATTTGGGACTCTGCGTCAGTCTGCCGACCCCCGGGCACAGGCTAGAAATCTCATCTGGATCCTCCTCTTCGCAGATAGGACGCTGCTTATTCATGGTTGCTGGTCGGCTGCTGTTCCACCTAGCAATAAACAATCAGAAAACCTCGCCACAAACCACATGTCAGCGGCAAGATATGTTAAAGACCTAAAAATTAGAACGAAGTGGCAGGAAACCTGTAACGACATGACGCTATGTCACGGTCTGACCAATCTCATCCGACGGACCTCATCTCCACACCAGCGATTCGTTCATATCCGCCGAATGGAAGAGGTGCCGCCGAGGAGCTGGCGGAGCGTTGGATGTGGGTACATTCCCGCCCTCTGAGGGCGCTGTAAATGGGTACCCTCCAACCTCCTCATGGCATCGCTGCGGCCGCGCTCAAGAGAAGAACCCCTTCTTAGGAGCCTTGTGCCCCAAGTCGAAGAGCTTCCCAACGACGGCACCGAAGTCCTTCATGAAGGTATCCGAATCCTTGGCGTAAAGCTCCACGTACTTGCGGAACTCCTTGTCCTGGATGAGCACAATGTCCGATGGGAGCATCATGAGGTCACCCGTTGGGTCCTCGAACTGCATCGGCCCCGACCACGGCTTGCCCTTGTGCGTGGTCTTGATGGTCCACTTGTTCTCCAAGAGCTCGCGGTAGTACTCGTTACTCACGGTCGTCGGTGCCCGTGTCCAAGGGCCCCAGAAGCCCGAGCGATCTGTGTGGCACGCGCCGAGGCCATGCGCTCCGCTGAGCGCCACGATCTCCCTGTCGTCGAAGCCCATACGGTTGAAGATGTAGCGCAAGTGTGCAGCTGTCTTGTCAGGGCTGCCCGCATCGGCACCCGGCAACCTGCCGTCCTTGTGGGTCTTGCCCTCCCACACTGGGCACTCTTTGCCGCTGGCCTTGTCCTTGCGGCCTGGGTTGAAGGTCATCTTGGGGCCACCCATCTCCTCGATGGCGACAGTGGCTGCGAAGATCCAAAGGTCGGCATACGAGACCTGAGGGAACTTCTGCTTGATAGGTTCGAGAAGGTCCTGCGCGTATTTCAGGCCCGCATTGGCACCCCAAGAGACCTCGGGCTCGAAGCGCATCGTCGCACCGACTGAGCCACCGGTGCCAGTGTGCTTGCAGAAGGTGCCAGCGGAGTGCCAAGCAAGACGGAGGAAGAGGGGCCCCGGGTTGGCCCCGTCGTAAGACGAGTCCTGGTACTTGTCATCGTCCATGAGCTTCACGACCTCCTTCCTCACGGCCTCCCAATCGACGGCCGCCTCACAGGACGCCGCCTGGCCTCCAGGCTGCCCCATCGACCATCCTGCTGCCACGGTGGCCGTGGCGCCTGCCGCCGCGACAGTCAGCCTGCGGGTGCCAAACGGCGAGCCCCGCGCCGCGGGCGCAGCCGCGAGGCGGCAGGCCGGAGCGGCGGCGGCGCGGGCGAATCGGGGCCACATCGCTCTCGCGTGCGCGGGCGGGTGGGACACTGCAGGACACACCGCTGGACCAACGCCGCTGCGCGAGCCAAACCGGCGACGGACCCGCTCTGCACGCGCTCCGTGCGCTGGCGGCCATACGTGCCGCTTGAACGCGTCCTGCTAATGAATGGCCCGCTCCGGAAACCTTGAACCCCAAGTGACGTCTCTGAGCGGGGGAGGTGGTGCTCTTTGCTTCGGCTGGCTGACTACCTACCAGACCACCCCAACCCAACCCGAAGACCCGAATTTCGGGTTGGGGGGGGTACGGGTTCCATACGTGTTTTCTCGATGTTTCCCGACACCCCCCCCACTGGAAATCGAGGATAAATCTGAGCCTTCGGGTTGGGTTGGGGTGGTTTGGTGGGTGGTGACTGGCTTCCTCCCAGCTTCCGCCAGCGGCACCGCCTCCGCTCTGTTGTCCGCCGGCGTCCGCCGGCCTTCCGTCGCTCTCCGCGGAGGGCGAGAGGTCAGCTTCCCGACGCCTCGCTGACGAGGCTTTGCCTGGAACGCCCAAAGTGTACACCCTGCGAAATGCTTAAGAAATCATGGGTTAAGAAATTCATAGTCTCAGAACTTGAATAAAAACCCAACAGTTCTATTAACATCTTAAGATTTACATTGGAACATTAAGAATAATCGAGACTCTGGCCGAAAACTTAAGTTTTCTTAAGCATCGCCTAAGGTGTAGCCTGGATGCGCAGGATCGAACACATCCCACTCTACAAAGCGAATGTAAAACTTCGTCTGCTGCCCCTGCGTGAGCCGTGCGCTTCGTGTGCCAGGTAACAGGTTCGAGCGAATCGCGCTTGCTCGCAGGGGTGAAAGTGGGGACCACACGTGACTCAAGGGGCCCCAGACCTGAGGCCGAAAGCGGCGCACTCCACCGAGACGCAGACCACAGCATTTCCATCTGGTGGAAGCCGACCAAGGTTGAAGGCGGCGCCCGAGCGCCGTGTGCAATTTCAAGGTTTCACGTTGACGCTGGCTTCTGGTACACCCTGCGAAATGCTTTAGAAATCATGGGTTAAGAAATTGATAGTCTCAGAATTTGAATCAAAACCCAGAATGTCTATTCACATCTTGGGATTTACATTGAAACTTTGAGAATACTCGAGACTCTGGCCGAAAACTTGAGTTTTCTTAAGCATCGCCTAGAGTGTACCGTCTGAATCGTTCAGTCTTGAACGATCGCGGCTCTCCGATGGCAGGGAACGAGTTGACATCGGCCGACACCAGGGCTGAGAGAAAGCCACGGGCGCCCTGAAGGTCTTGGACCGCTCGCTGCCGCCGGGCGCGGCGCGTGCCCGCCGCCCCGTGCAGCTCCGACGCTTTTCGCCGCGGCGGCGGCGGCCGCCCCCTCCTGGCCCTCCACTCCGACCCTGGGCACGAACCCTAACTCTGGCACGAAACCTGACACACCCCTGGGTGTCTATGACACATTCGGGGAGACGTAAGACCCGGTTACGGGGGGCTCGGAAATCCCCGACGAGGTCGTCAAAAAAATGACGAGGCCGAGCCTGCATTTTGACGAGGCCTCCCGCTGCAAACATCCCACGAAACTCCTCCTCGTCAAAATCCGAGTCGCGGTCGTCAAAAAACGATGGCGAACCCGAGTCCCGGCAAACCCGGGTCTTACGCTCCCCCGACACAAGCAGGTCCTGAGGCAAGCGGGGTCCTGGAATCTGGGGCTGCCCCCCGGGACCAGCGTTTCATCCTGAGTCGTTGTTTTACGGTTCTGGGGTCCGTCGAGGGCCCCTGGAGCCAGAAAGCGGCCGAATCAAACCAGGACCCGTTTCGTCGGGACCTGTGTGCACGATGGCGACCTGACCCTGACATCCGAACCCATAACCCCCAAACCCTCCTCTGCGCCACCCTGGCGGGCACTCAATAGACGGGAACTTGGCTGCCGCCTTCCTGCACCACACCGCGCGCGAAAATGGCACACGTTCCTGCCACTTTCCTGTCCCCTCCTGCACGCTGCCGAAGGACCCGGCACTGGGCACCCGTCTCGGTGGCACTGCCTCCAACCCACCTCACACGCGCCGGAGCGCGCCCCCACCGCTGGGCGCCTAGCGCAGCTCGCGCCGCGGGCGACGCAGGCTTTGGCGCCGCCGGGCGCGCGTGCGCACCAGCTGTGGCCTCCCGCCGCCGCCGCAGCCCCCCTCGGATGCCCTCCTTCGGGAGGCCTGCAGGGCGCCTCCAGAGGCCTCGGGAGACCACTGGAGGTGCAGCCGCCGCCGCCGTCGTCGAGGAGCGAGGATCGATGCTCGAGGTCTTCGGAAGTTTTGGGCCTTTCTGGGCCTCCCAGAAAGTCCGTCGGCACTGCTGGATTCCGCACGGAATTCTGGTTAGAAAGCGCCGTAGGAGGGATCTCGTCGTCCCCATCGCCACCGTCGGCGCTCCTCCTAGGGGACGGGGAGGTAAGAAAGTGGTGAGGGAGGTGAGAAGGCGGAGCCCTTTTGTGCGCCTGCCGAGGGGACGGGCTCGAACCCTCAGGCTGGTCACAGACAGATCTCAGAAGCTTCCATGACGAACGCGTGCACCTGGAGGCGGTGGGAGGAGGACGAGGAGGAGGAGGAGGAGGAGGAGGAGGAGGAGGAGGAGGCCTGACCACGCTGACCGAACAACTAACCCTTGAACCTATACGGAGGCTGGACTCGCGCCTCGACTCGGTGGCTCGCAATAAATTTGAGTGCTAGTCGTTGGAGCATGGGAGGGCGCCCTCGCTCGAGCGGGAAGATGCTTCAGACATCTTATGCCTAAAGCCCTTGTGAGATCTGAACCTCGAGGTCGAAAGTTTGGGCTAGTTGTCAGCTCATGGTACGCCTATGGCAACGAAATTTGGAACAACCAACTACTCCCCATGACGCAGCCAAGGTGACGGGGAAGTGCCCAGAAATGCTTTGCGGCGATACCCTGGACGAGCTTCTAGCGAGACTCCCAGGGGCGCGTGCTGAATGACCTAAACCTTGGCGGGCAAAAGCACGTTTGCCAGCGTGGAGGCCGAACAATGAGTTCTTGCACTCTCGATGTGCACTCGGTGGGGCGCAATATTTTGGATAACATTCGCTGAAGGAAAGGAAAACGCTAACTCCAATGCTCGCGCAAACATCCCACCCTCCCACCCGGAACTTGTTGGTAAAACTCATGTCGATGCTATTGTTCGCCAGCGGACGCGGTGGCGATATAGGATTAAGCATCGATGAGTATCACGCTGTCCTGCGGGTGTGGCCGAGATGCGAGGGTGAGGGATGTGGGTATGGCCGCTAAGCGTCGTGCGCGGGATGAGGCAACGAGGGCAAAAAATCTGCAATATCCCCCAGACTCGGGCTGAAGGGGGAAAGTGAGACAAGAGGCGAGGAGAAGGAGGAGGAGCAGGAGAAGGAAGGCGGAAGGGGCAATGGCATTGTGCGGGCGTCCCCCCATGGTCCTACCGACCATTGATGACTGCAGGCGGGGCGGAGTCTGCGCAAGCAGTCCAGATATCTGGCTATCTCTGTTCTGCCCATCGCACCATGACACAAGACATTCCGCTCGGCTGCTCTCGCGCAAAGCCGCCACGCTCGAGAGCCATAATACTCAGCACTGGCCAGGGCAACGACTGGCGGCCAGCAGCGGTGAGCGCCAA
This sequence comes from Prorocentrum cordatum, assembly GCA_963575745.1. Classification (NCBI taxonomy): domain Eukaryota; class Dinophyceae; order Prorocentrales; family Prorocentraceae; genus Prorocentrum; species Prorocentrum cordatum. Next base: position 137,563 of record CAUYUJ010017334.1, read on the forward strand.
AATACGGCCGCACGCTCTTGTTGGCAAACCTCAGATTGCCATAATTTCAACAGCAGCACGGGCGCGTGGACCCTAAATGCGCAGACGAAATCCATTATGCAGAACACGAGACGGTGATAGCGATGATGACGAAGGCTACGCCACTGACGGTGATGATGATGAAGATGAAGATGAAGATGAAGATGAAGATGAAGATGAAGATGAAGATGAAGATGATGATGATGATGATGATGATGATGATGATGATGATGATGATGATGATGATGATGATGATGATGACGTTGTTGATGATGCTGACGACGACGATGATGATGATGCTAAATATGATGATGATGACGATGATGAGGTCTATTGATGATGATGATGTTGCTGATGATGATGGTAATAATAATGATGGTGATGATGATGGTCCTAATCGTGATGTTGATGATAATGCTGATGATGGTGGCGGTGATGATGGTGATGATGATGGTGGTGATGATGATGAAGATGATGGTGATGGTGATGGTGATGGTGATGGTGATGGTGGTGATGATGATGACGATGATGTTGATGATGATGATGATGATGGTGGTGGTGATGATGATGGGGTAAGATGATGATGCTGATGACGATGATGATGACGGTGGTGATGTTGGTGATGATGATGGTGACGATGATGATGATGGCGATGGTGATGACGGCGATGGGAAATGATGAGATTCAGATACGTAAAAGGTGTGGACGCAGACGATTGCGGTTACTGCTTGGGACTCGCTTGCAAATCTCAAAAACCGCACTGGCGAGTGAACACTTTCCAGGCGTATCCGCGACTCAGACGGGCGTGGGATCCTGATGACGACGGCAGCGGCGACGACGACAATGATGATGATAGTAGTGATGGTAGACGATGGCGACGATAGCAAGCATGACGATGGCGATGGTGGTACCAACGACGATGAAGACGATGCTCATGATGATGGTGATGAAGGTGATAGGTGATGTGGTGACAGTGGCGGTGATGACGTTGGCGATGACGATGAAGGTGGCGGTGCGACGGTGCTGATGGGAGAAAGATGAGGCTGAATGAGGAAGTGTGCGCGGAGATATTGAAATCCTGGAAGAATGTGCATTCAAAACCATGTGGTTTTAAGAAGCTGATGACGAGCTCTCCCAAAGCAAATCGTCGCGCGCATACGGCCCGCATGATAGTAGTTGATAAAGATTCGCACAAATGAGACGGGGATGGTTGATACCGGGTTGTCTGGAAGGATACCCTTTGCTACGTACGATGAATTTTCGTGCAGAATAGAACTTTCAAAACATGCGCAAGGGGACCCTGGCATGGAGGGGTAAAGTCTTGTTTCTCTGTCGGGAGAAGGAATATGTGTGGTAAAAACTATGTGGTGCAATCTGGCGTAGCAAACTATGCGGCGCAAACTTCGCGGTGCAACTATGTGGTGCCGATGCGGCGCAATTTGTATATACCTATACGACCACCCTTCGGGTGATAAGGAGGTTCGGGGGGGGAACCAACGTCTCACTCGATCGGTCTCAGTATCGATCTCAGTATCGATCTCACTATCGGTCGCGCTCGATCGATCTCACTCGATCGATCTCACTCGATCTCACTCGATCTATCTCATTCGATCGATCTCACAATTGATCTCACAATCGATCTCACAATCGATCACACAATCCATCTCACATTCGGTCTCAATATCGATCTCACTATCGATATCACAATCGCTCTCACAATCAACGTCATCATCATCATCAACATCATCCACATCAACATCATCACCAACATCGTCATCATCATGAGGGCACCGTCATCATCATCATCATCATCACCATCATCATCATCATCATCATCATCATCATCATCATCATCATCAACATCATCATCATCATCATAAACATCATCATCATCAACGTCAGCATCATCATTGGGACAACATCATCATCATCATCACTATCATCATCTCATCTTCAACTTCAACATCAACATCATCATCATCATCATCATCATCATCATCATCATCATCATCATCATCGGGACACAGTCATCGTCATCATCGTCAGCAGCATCATCAGAATCATCATCATCATCATCATCATCATCATCATCATCATCATCATCATCATCGGGACACCATCATGATCACCATCGTTCTCATCATCAACATTATCATCAACATCGTCATCATCCTCGGGACACCATCATCATCATGATTATCGCATCATCATCGACATCATCATCAACAACATCATCATCATTGGGGCACCATCATCATCATGAGCAACATCATCATCAACATCGTCATTATCATTATTATCATCATCGGGACACCATCAGCATCACCATCATCATCATCACCATCATCATCATCAGCATCATCATCGGGACACCATAATCATCATCAACATCATCATCATCAACATCATTATCGCCGGGACACCATTTCCATCAACATCATCATCACCAACATCATCATCATCGGGACACCATCATCGTCATCATCATCAACATAATCATCATGAGCATCATCATCCTCATCATCGGGACACTCATCATCATCGACACCATCATCAACATCATCATCTTCATCGGGACACCATCATCATCATCATCATCATCATCATCATCATCATCATCATCATCATCATCATCATCATCATCATCATCATCTCATCATCATCATCATCTCGCGGGACACCGCGGGACACCAGCGGGACACCGCGGGACACCGCGGGACACCGCGGGACACCGCGGGACACCGGCGGGACACCGCGGGGCCCCGGCCGCCCGGAAGGGAGTCATTTGGTCCGGCCGCGCCTCAGCCACACGGGACACCAGCGGGACACCGGCGGGACACCGCGGGCCCCCGGCCGCCCGGAAGGGAGACATTTGGTCCGGCCGCGCCTCAGCCACAGGAGACTTTGTCTCGCCCGCCCACGCAGCTTCGCCTCGCCCGCACGGCACGCACGAACACGAAACCGAAATCGATTTCCCGGTAGGGGGGCTCTCCGTTCCACTTCGATCTCACCCCCAACCTCCGATAGGATACCATCAACGTGGTGCAAACGATTTGGTGCAAGCGAGTTGGTTCAAAAGAGACACCTGCCGTTCGTGGCATTTCGTCGTCGCCTAAATGGTAAGCGGCACCCCTCGTTTGGTGTTTGTGCTGCGCCCCAAAATCATATTAGGATAAGATGTTGCGATGGCCGTACTACCCGTAAAAACAATCGTGGTAACAATACTGTGAGTAATAGTTGTTTCCCCCAACCATCCTGTGGTGTTGGGTCCTCGTCATGAAGAGACAGCGCCCCGCATCTCCTCCTCTCCTCTCATCATTCCTCTTCCCCCTCCTTCCTCCTCTTATCCGTGCCTCTGCCCTCCGCATGTCCATGTCGGCGCGCCTCTCACACGCTCGGTGGCCCCAAAGGAAGCTCCACCGCCGAAAGCCCCAGCGGCAGGGTCCGGGTGGCGGCCTCGCACCCGATTCGGCACATCCCTCACACGTTTCGTGGCCCCTTTGGAAGCCCCACCGAAGGCCCCAGCGGCAAGGTCCGCATGGCGGCCCCACACCCGACTCAGCACACCCCTCACACGCTTCGCGGTCCCATGGGAAGCTCCACCGAAGACCCAAGCGGCAGGGTCCGCATGGCGGCCCCGCACCCGATTCGGCACACCCCCCACACCTTTCGCGGAAGGCCCCAGCGGCAGGGTCCGCATGGCGGCACCGCACCCGATCCGGCGCGACCCTCACACTGTCGGTGGTTCCGCAGGGACCTCCGCCGAACGCCCCAGCGGCATTCCGCATGGGGGCCCCACACCTGACTCGGCACACCCCTCAAACGTCCCGTGGCCCCATAGGAAGCTCCACCGAACGCTCCAGCGGCAGGGTCCGCATGGCGGCCCCACACACGATTCGGCACACCTCTCACACGCTTCGTGGCCCCATAGGGAGCTCCACCGAAGGCCCCAGCGGCAGGGTCCGCATGGTGACCCCGCACCCGATTCGGCACACCCCCTCACACGTTTCGCGGAAGGCCCCGGCGGCAGGGTCCGCATGGCGGCCCCGCACCCGATCCGGCGCGTCCCTCACAATCTTCGTGGCTCCGTAAGGAGCTCCGCCGAACGCCCCAGCCGCGGAGTCCGCATGGGGGCCCCACACCTGATTCGATACACCCCTGACACGCTTCGTGGCCCCAAAGTAAGCTCCACCGAAGGCCCCAGCGCAAGGACCGCATGGCGACCCCGCACCCGATTCGGCATACACCTCACACGCTTCGTGGCCCCATAGGGAGCTCCACCTGAGGCCCCGGCGGCGGGGTCCGCATGGCGGCCCCGCACCCGATCCGGCGCACCTCTTACACGTGTCGTGGCCTCATAGGAAGCTCCACCGAAGGCTCCAGCGGCAGGGTTCGCATGGCGGCCCCGCACCCGATTCGGCACACCCCTCACACGCGTCGTGGCCCCATAGGGACTTCCACTAAAAACGGTACTCACAGCTGCATATGGTTGGGTCCTTCGCCAGGCTAACTTGGGCGCAATTTTGGAAGGAGAAAGAATTATCCTGGCGAAGGACCCAACGATATGCAGTTGTGGGTGCCGCAATTGTGAATATCTTCTTCGGTGAAGCTCATTATGGGGCCACGAAGCGCTGCACTGGGTGGGGGGGAACGCATGCGGGCTGTAGCACTGGGGCCGTCGGTGGAGCTCCCTATGAGGCCACGAAGCGCTGTACTGGGTGGCGGACGCATGTGGCCACCCCCACTGGGGCTTTCGGTGGACCTACCAATGGTGCCACGAAACTCTGTACTGGGTGTGACGGACGCATGTGGCCACCCCCACCGGGGCCTTGGGTGGGGCTCCTCCCTACGGGGCCACGAAACGCTGTACTGGGTGCGGCGGACGCATGTGGTACCCCCACTGGGGCCTTACGTGGAGCTCCCCATGGGGCCACGAAGCGCTGTACTGGGTATGGCGGACGCATGTGGTACCCCCACTGGGGCCTTACGTGGAGCTCCATATGGAGCCACGAAACGCTATACTGGGTGTGGCGGACGCATGTGGTACCCCCACTGGGGCCTTACGTGGAGCTCCATATGGAGCCACGAAACGCTGTACTGGGTGTGGCGGACGCATGTGGTACCCCCCACAGGGGCTTTCGGTGGAGCTCCCTATGGGGCCACGATGGGTGTGGCGGGCGCATGTGGCACCTCCACTGGGGGGGGCACGGGAGGAGGAGACGCGGGGACCGCTTCTTCAAAACGAGGACCCAACACAACAGGACGGTTGGGAAAAAGCGGAGCGGACAGCACTACGACACAGCACCTCTGCGAAGCGATCCTGAGTGCACTGCCACAAAAAACATCTCTTGAAATGGTGGCCAAGAAACTACCGCGTCCGAGGAACCACGAAGAGACCTAAACAGCGGAAGGACAGGAAGAACAGGAAGTGAGTACAGAAAAGCGGGGAAGGCCGAGGGGCCAGGGAGAAGGACAGTTTCGCAGATTAGGGAACTCGGCCTAGGGCAGGCGGCGCACAACCCGCCTGGTTTCAAACTCTAGACATGAGAAAAGGAGGAGGAGTAGGAGGAGGAGGAGGAGGAAGAGGCACAGCGTGCGGAAAACTCCACGTCAGACCTATGGCAATTACAGATGCCGTTGCCTCCTCGGGATCCGCATGGCCAGTGATATCGCCTGTGCCTGTCCACGGGCTTCCCTGGGCGTGAGGGCGCGGGACGCAGAGCGGGCAAGGGGCGCAAGCAGGCGGTACCCATGGAAGAAACCGACGCAGCACCGGAGATCCTGCCCCACAAGGCCGAGACGACGCAGCCGACCAATTCAGACAGCGGCTGACATTAGAGCAACTAGTGGCGCAAATTATCTGGACAATCGCACCCTAGGAGGCACCGCGCATGTCGTTGCATACGGGTGTTCGTCGTCCATCCCCCAAGCCATGTCTTCAAGGCTGCCGAGACTCAGCTGGGAGGGTGAGTCCAGAGGAAGGTGGCCAACCCGTCCCAAACCACCCCCCAAGTCCGAAAGTCCACCCCGAACCACTTGACCACCCTCCTCCGGACGAGCTCCAGCAGGTCATATTGGAACACGTGCTCGGCAATCGAAGCTTCGAAGACCCTCTGCCACTTGGGGCGAACCTCCGTAGACCCAAGACGCCACCGTCCAAGAGCCCGCCGCCCCCCCGCCGCAGTTTCGGGTCCTCGGGGAAGCCCGACGCTGACTTTTCGAGGGGTCACCGCGATGCAAGGCATCCTCCAGAATGGCAGGGCGAGAAAATCGCCCGTTGCCGGGGCCACGATAGAGGCCTCGCGGATCCAGACCAGCAGCGGCCGCCAGACCGCGGTAGTCACGAGCGCTGCGCGCATCATGGCGGCGGCACCAGTCGAGAATAAAGGATGGCCCGCTGGGCCTCCAACCGAAGCCAGATGAAACCAATCCGCGCGCCTCGCCACCGAACTCAAGTGTCCCACGATTCCAAACTGGCCCCAGTCGGAGCAGGTCGCCTCGAGCCGATGGCGAACGCGGCCCTCCCGAGCCTCACACGGCGGCCCCCCGAGCCCCGCGGCCTTGCACTTTGGGACATTTAAAAGCAGCGCAGCAAGCAAATGCGATACCCGGAAGATCCCGGCGAGCTCTCGCAAGCCCTTCGACGTTATCATTACTCCACCGACGTCGCCCGCGCATTCTCGAAAGGTCCCGCGGCCCTTGCTCTGGATGGACCCCCCCATACCCCGATGGAAAAAAAAGTTGGAGGCGGCAACATAAAGCGAGCCAGAAAGCGGCCATCCCTGCACAATGCCAGGGGATCCAGAATATGAAGCAACTCACACCCGCCGTCACCATCGAGCACGGGTTCAAGAGGTAGAGCTGGACGACGGAGTTCCGAAATCCGGCGGGGACCCCAGAGACTAAGAGGGCGCAGCGCAGCCACGACTTATGCACAGACGGGAACGCCCGCGCAAAGTCGAAGGCGAGGAGCCTCGGCTCGAAGTCACCCTTGCCCCTGCACCACCAGCTGGCAGCCCGCGGAAGGCCATCCAACTCCGCCGCGTTGCTCAGCATCTGGCGCCCTGCAACGAAGCCTCTCTGCGTGCCCGCCCCCGCGGCCCGAATCCAAGGCTGGGCGCGCCCGTTTAGGAATGCCGCGATCGCTCTGCTGGAGGTCATCTTAAGTCCTGAGGGCCGCGCGTCGCCAGGGCGCCTCCGGAGGGGGCCTGCCTCGGGAGCCAACTCGCCCGCCATCGCGACCATCGGAAGGAAGATCCCAATGCACCCCCCGAACCCGGCTGGCATCGACTCGCCGGCCGCCAGCTCGAGCAGGACGCCCGTGAGGATCGACGGGCCCTCCCCAATGAGCCGCGCGAAGTAAGGGGGGCCCGTCGGGGCCTGGCGCGGCCCCCCCGGCCCCGCGGAGGAAGCGCCGCAGCTTGCCCAGGGCGGGCGGCGGCAGATCACGGAAGTCTCTTGGATGGGCGAACCGTTTGGCATGCCAGGCAGAGCGACCACGAGGAGCATCAGGTCGCTGGAACACGCCGCGCCAAAAGCCCCCCAGCGCGCCCGCTAGGCGCGCGGCCTCGGCCGAGCTCGACCCTGCGGCCTCAGACAAGGACGTCCCAGACGTCAAGCATGAGTCGCCCACGCTCGCCCTCGGCGGCCGCGGCAAAGTCGCCGACGCCGACGATGAGGACCCAGCCGAACGCGACGAGGCAGAAGAGGTCCCGGAGCCCGAGGAAGCCGAGGAGGAGGCCGAAGGGCAGGGCGAAGGAGACCGCCGAGGAACTGAAGCAACCTCGGACAGAAAACCCGCAACCCGTTCACAAAGAGCGGACCCCATCGGACGTGACAGCGCCCAGGCAGCGCCGGCGATCAAACGGCGACCACAGCTTCGCGCGCCGCTGCGCGGCTCGCCTCTGCCGAAGCAGTTGGGCCCGGGTGCCCGGGGCCACAGCCTGGCCCGCGGCCTGTTGGAGGTAGGCCGCGCGGGCAGCTGTCGCTGAACGTCGCAACGGCAGTCGCGGAATGCGCCGGAGTCGGCGAGCCGCGCGCGCGCCCCGCTGAGGTCCAGGAACTGGCTCGCCCAGGGGTGGCGGGCAAGCACGGCGCGCGCCAACGCCCAGTCATCCCGCCAGACGGACCGCGCCACTGAGCGTAGGTCCATGCTTCTCTGAGTGGCCCCCCGCGGCTGATCTCGCAGAGTCAGGTTCCGAACCGCCGTCCCCGCGGCCTGCCGACAGAGCGTTCCAAGGGAGAGGCGAGCGATAGGGTCAACGACCGCCTTGATCGACGCGTGGCTCTTGCACCCACGCACCATGGTCGCGCGCAGGGGGTCGCGCGCGATGGACCTGGGCAGCGGCCGGCCCAGGTCAGGCGGCAGCACCGTCCACTCAAAAATGACCGGGGCGAAATCCGAGACCTGCCGTAAGCGGCACTCTTCGGGCTCCCCGGAAGGCGCTCTGCCAGAACTGAGCTGGCATCCAGGGTGGCGTGGCCGAGAAGACTCGATCAATTCGTTTCGCCGTCTTGGTGCTAGCATCGCAATGGGCAGGGGCCTCAAAGACCATCTCAGCCATGCCCCTCCAAATGGATTTTCAAGCCGCCGACCCTGCACGGCCCGCACGGGCACGAGCCCGGCGGCGGCCAACCGATGAAGCCACCGAGGTCGAAACTTGCTCTCCTGCCCCATCTGGTACGTTGGAATCGCAAGGACCATCTGTGTGAAGCTCTGGGGAGTGCGAAGCACCTTTGCCTGCTGGGCGGCAGCCAAGTCCTGCCGCGCCGCTGAGGCAGAGTGGCCGATGTCAAAATTGTGGACTTGCCAGATGTGCGTGACAAAAACGCTAGCACGATGCTGAGCTCGCACAACCAAGACCCGCCCAGAAACTTCGTGCGCAACCGTCAGGTTGAGCGCGCGGGCGGCGCGACCAGGAAAGATCGCGGCGACCCCACCGCCATGCGAGTCCAGCAGGGTTGAACAAAACACCGCGTGGTGCCGGCCAGTGCGTGGGAACACTTTCTCCACCATCGCCCGGTCCCCATGCACCTCCTGGAGGCCCATGGCGACGTTGTCCCCGTCAAGTACCTGTAGGGTAGCTATCCTCTTGGAAAGCCCTGAGGGTGGCAGAGCGCGCGGCAGTTCAACGACACGAAGCGGACCGAACGCCCCCCCAGCCAGGAGCAACCCGCACCACTGAACCTCACGCCTCCTGAAGAGGCCGTGGGGCCAACGCATCACCACCAGACCGAGAGAGATGTACATCAACCAGCGCGCTGGCGTTCCACTGGGCCTTGGGCTCGGCCACGGGGTCGACCGTGAGCCTGGCCAGCGGCTCCCAGTTGACAGCGATGACGCCCCCGTCTCGCGATCGGCGAACGTGCGGCGTTGGATCCGCTCGCCGAGGGCCCTCTGCAGCTTCTTGAGGTCAACATCCTTGGCCTGCTGATGCCTGTTCTTGTCCATGCCCACGCACCGCTGCGCCGTCCTGCCGCCAGGAGCTGCCGCGCGGAATGGGCGCCAGCCCTCAGGGGTCCGCAGCCCCAGGAAGGCCAAGCGCATCCTCCGTTCCAGAGCGGCGCCCATGTCCCCCTGGAAGCGCACGACGAAGCGCCGACCCAATGGTTCACCCTCGTACTTGGAGGGGTCGCCCTCCTGGAAGCCGCAGTCCGTGAGCCATGGCGCGAGCGCCTCCTTGACGCCGTCAAGCCCCACCTCCTCCGTGCAGGTGACCAGGAAGATTGCCTTGTCGCCCTCGCGGTCCCAGTCGGCCGCCCGCTCGACGGACGGACGCGGCGCCGCCCGGGCCAGATCCAGCTGCTGCTCCAGGGCACGCAGGCGCGCCTGGACCGCAGCCACCTCAGCCCGATCCCGAACCTGATCAGCCTCCAGAGCTGCAGTGCGCCCTTCATGCACAGCAGGCCGAGAAGTGACGGAGGCCTCCAAGCGCTTAATGATGTGCCCCGCGGACTTGTCCACAACCGTGGAGACGACGTCCGGCAGGATCTTGCCCAGTGCGGCCGGGAGCAGGTCGGACACCGCCGCGGCGGGCGCCTTCTTGAGCTCCTCCACCCATTCGGCCCGGAGATTGGCGAAGGGAGGAGGCGGGAGGTCGGACGCCGAGCGAGCCGGGAAGGCGGCGGCGGCGGCAGCAGCCCACGGGTCAGCACCAAGGCCACCGGGGCCATGGACGCCCCCTCCAGAGGCAACCATGCCGTTTCCTGCGCCCCCACCGCCAGCGGCAGCAGCACCTGCAGCAGGCAGGTTAGGCTGGCTGGGGAACGTCGGTGCCGCACCCAGCCTTGCCACGAGCTCATGCTGTTCCGTGGTTTCCATGGTGGCTGCGGCGGCGGCAGCACGAGAGACGGGCGCGCTGCCACGAGCTGCGCCCCGCGGGCGCTCCGAGCGGGCGAGCGGGCCGCCGTCCTCGCGAGCGCCACGCTGGCGAAGGCGGCGCCGTGGCGGCTGCAGAGTGCCACCGCTGCGACCGCTGCGGCTATGATCAGCAGCCTCTTCATCTGAGCTCCGCGAACTGCCCAAAGACGATGGCATGGCATGCGCGCCCGAGGCAGCTGGCGGAACGAGAAAGTCGTGGAGGGATGAGGTCCCTCGGCCTAAGCTGAAAACAAGAGAGCTTGAAAGCTTGATCCTTGAGCCAAAATGGCTTGAGCCAAAATGGTTACGGAGGAGGAGGAGGAGGAAGAGGAGGACGAGAGGGAGGGGGAGGAACACACAAGCTGGCAAATTTTAGGCTGCGTGCCCGACGTACCCCATCCGGCACAAAAGAGGCAGCCGCAGTGGAGGGGGGGAGGAGGAAGGGGAGCAGAAAGGCAAAGCGCGCTGAGACTGCAATGCGTCCGCCCTCGGCCGAGAAGGACGCAGTCTGCTGAAGACAGTCTGGGTGAAAGGATGGCCCTGCCAGGATCGCAGGCGGCCTGCAAAAGAAGACACTTCGGCCTCGTTGGCGACTCCCTGGTCAGGGAGCGGTCGACGAGACGGGGGGGGCTCTCCTCCAGCCACCTCCGCATGCACCGGCGAGACCGCCAATTCTCGCACGGAAGGCGAACTCCGCACCACGCATGAGGAGGAGAGCGGGGAGGAGGGGAGGGCGAAAAGCTACGCCTATCGGACAAGAGCTGGAGCCGCAAGATTCGGGGGGGAACGACGACAAAACAGGCAGAGGAGGCCGAGAGCCAGCCCGCCCCAGCAGGGCTAGTCGTCGTCGTCACATCGCAGTGGTAAAGGCACTCGTGGTACTTGACGTGATAGTCGTAGGGCGAATCGTCGTCAGAAAAAACAACCGTAACAGTCGTAGTAGTAACAATAGCAAGCTTGGTAGTAAGTGCAAAATGCGTAGTAATCGTAAGCCGTAATCCGAGACATACGCGTGGTAGTAGCAGTAGTAGTAGTAATCGCAATAGTAATAGTACTAGTAATAGTAATATTCATAATAATAGTAGAACATTGCAACAACATTAGCAATAGTAAACGTAATAGTACAAGTATTATTAATAGTAAAAGTAATAGTAATAGTAATAGTAACAGTAATAGTAATAGCACTAGTACTAGTATTAGTAATAGTAATAGAAATAGTAATAGTAATAATAACAGTAACAGTAATAGTTATAATGATAGTAATAGTAATAGTAATACTAATAGTAATAGTAATCGTAATAGTATTAGGAATAGTCATAGTCATAGTCATAGTCATAGCCATAGTCATAGTCATAGTCATAGTCATAGTCATAGGCATAGTCATAGTAATAGTAATAGTGATAGTACTAGTAATAGTGATAGTAATAGTAATAGTATTAGTAATAGTAATGGTAATAGTAATGGTAATAGTAATAGTAATAGTAATAGTAATAGTAATAGTAATAGTAATAGTAATAGTAATAGTAATAGTAATAGTAATAGTAATAGTAATAGTAATAGTAATAGTAATAGTAATAGTAATAGTAATAGTAATAGTAATAGTAATCGTAATGGTAATAGTAATAGTAATAGTAATAGTAATAGTAATAGTAATAGTAATAGCAGTAGTAATAGTAATAGTAATAGTAATAGTAATAGTAAAAATAATAGTAATAGTAATACTAATAGTAATATAATAGTAATAGTAAAAGTAATAGTATAAGTAATAGTAATAGTAATAGTAATAGTAATAGTAACAGTAATAGTAATAGTAATAGTAATAGTAATAGTAATAGTAATAATAATAGTAATAGTAATAGTAATAATAATTATAGTCGTACTAGTAATAGTAATAGTAATAGTAATAGTAATAGTGATAGTAATAGTCATAGTCATAGTCATAGTAATAGTAATAGAAATGGTAATAGAGAGAGGAATAGTAATAGTAATAGTAATAGTGATAGTAATAGCAATAGTAATAGTAGTAGTAGTAGTGCTAGTAATAGTAATTGTAATAGTAATAGCAATAGTAATCGTAATCCTAATAGTAATAGTAATAGTAATAGTAATAGTAATAGTAATAAGAATAGTAATAGTAATAGTAATAGCAGTAGTAATAGTAATAGTAATAGTAATAGTAATAGTAAAAAAATAGTTAAAAACAATAATAATATTAATAGTATTAGTGATAGTAATAGTAATAGTAATAGTAATAGTAATAGAAATAGTAATAGTAATAGTAATAGTAATAGTAATAGTAATAGAAATAGAAATAATACCAGTACTAATACTCGTAGTAGTAATAGTAATAGTAATAGTAATAGTAATAGATAGTAATAGCAATCGTAATCGTAATCGTAATAGTAATAGTGATAGCGATAGTACTAGTAATAGTAATAGTGCTAGTAATAGTAATAGTAATAGTAAAAGTAATAATAATAGTAATAGTAATAGGAATAGTAATAGTAATAGTCATAGTCATAGTAATGGTAATAGTAATAGTAACAGTAATAGTAATAGTAGTAGGAATAGTGATAGTAATAACAACAATAATAGTAACAGTAATAGGACTATAAATAGGAATAGGAATAGGAATAGGAATAGGAATAGGAATAGGAATAGGAATAGGAATAGGAATAGGAATAGGAATAGGAATAGGAATAGGAACAGGAATAGGAATAGGAATAGGAATAGGAATAGGAATAGGAATAGGAATAGGAATAGGAATAGGAATGGGAATAGGAATAGGAATAGGAATAGGAATAGAAAGAGTAATAGAAATAGAAATAGTCGTAGAAGTAGCAGTAGAAGTAGAAAAAGTAGACCGAGTGAGAGTAAGAGTAAAGTAAGAGTAAGAGAAGGAGTCAGAGTAAGAGTAAGAGTAAGAGTAGTAAGGGTAGTAGTAGTAGTAGTAATAATCGTAGTAGTTGTAGTAGTAGTTGCAGCAGCAGCACAAGCTGTTGTAGCAACAATAGTAATGGAAGTACGAGTAGTCGCAAGAGTAGCAGTATTAGTACGAGTAGTAGTAGCAGCAGTAGTAGTAGTAGTGGTAGTACTGGTGGTAGTGGTGGTGGTGGTAGTCGTAGTAGTAGGAGTAGTAATGACAGCAGTAGTAGTAGGTGGTAATAGTAGTAGTCGTCGTAGATCGTAGGTGGTAATAGTAGTAGGTAAGTCGTAGTGGTAGTACGAATAGTAAGAGTAGCCATTGTGGCTCAAGAAGGCCCAAACAACCGCATTACCGTACCGCCTTGATCCTGCTTACTCTTCACATTCGACTGATCCCTTACCTATGGTTCTTCTTCGGGCGATGGCGACACATGACTTCCGGGTACCCCAATCCGGCAATTGTTCAAACAGCATCGGACTCACAGCCCGCTTCATGAAATGGATGGGCTTGAAGACGACGGAGTAAGAGGTGGAGGAAAAGGAGGAGTTGGGGCGCCAACGGGGGAGATCACCATGAGCGCAATCGAACGCGTGTTCAAGCAGTACTTGCAGCCTCCTTCAGCAAGAAATTGCAGCAATCAAAGCTTACGGTGTATCACGAGATGAGCTCCAACAAAGCCTGGATCCGGTCAAGTACGATATGCAGATGCTTGCCGCTCGGATCGATTTGCTCGAACAATGTGGTACTAAATCGCCATCGGCAGCTTCAGGAGCAGCGGCAAGTGTCACAACGGAGATAGATCATAAGATTGTGGAACTGGAGAAGCAACTTGCGCACATGATGGGGAACACCCGGAAATGCAATGCGGTCATTGGGGGTTGGGGTGATTTCGGGGATTTCGACACGGCGGTACAATTCATTGAACAGCAAGTGAATCGCTATACTATCCAAGAGCCTGTCGACTATTTCGTGAAAGGCGAGTTTAGCACGATTATCTTCACCAAATTTGACACCGTGGATGCCCGGGACAAGTTTGTGAGTGTATTCGGCAGGTCACAGATTAACAACAATATTGTTTGGACGCGAGCCAACCAGCCCATCGAGGAGCGCGTGCCCGAGAGCTTTTTGTTCGGCCTGCGCTAACACTTCTTGGAATGGGAGGAATCGAAAGGAGAAGTGCGCGTGGACACGACAGAGTGTAAACTCACGGTTGCTAAGGACCCAGTGGTGACAGTGAAGACCATGAACAATGCGATCCAGATATCTTGGAAAGGGCCTTGGGCAAACTGGGAGGAGCTCACCTATAGTCAGGAGTGCAGCACCTCACTACTCGAGCAAATGATGCTCTGGGTCGCGCTGCCAAGGGGACTGGGAAGGGCAAAAAAGGAGGTATACCCGAATAGGGACTCGCGCGGCGCATTGGCACTACCACCACAGCTAAAATGGGCAAATGGGTAGTTTATCCATGTTGGCCCGTTACTTGCGGCAGGATTGTTTCGTGGAATGTCGAAGGCATCAACTTGGACCAGCCGCAGAAGCTGCACGAAATAATTAATCACATGCGGGATCTGGATATTGCAGTGCTGTGTCTCCAAGAGACACACTGCCGAGGGTCGCCGGTCTTTGATTTTGATGGATTTTCCATCACTCTTTCGGGGCAATAAGACGCACGAGAATATGCAGGAGTCGGTTTTACAATATCCCCAAGGGCTAAGCATGGCATCAAAGGTTACATACAAAACGATAGTCGAATGGCAAGTCTGAGATTTCCCATGTCTGGTGGGGTACTGACAGCAATCACAGCATACGCGTGGACCAATCAGCACGGTTATGATGTACGGCGCGACTACTATACATATTTGTCTGCACTTACTTTTGGCTGCCGGTCCCATGGGCCAACACTCATACCTGGTGATTGCAACGCACGATTATTAAAAGAATAAGGTGGCGAAGGCGATGTGCTAGGAGAACACGCTTTCCATAGACACATATCTGCTTGGAGCCCTACGTCAAAGCGAGAGTTCCTTGTGGAATTGTGCCATACACTCGAAGCTTGCGTCGCGAGTACGTATTTCAGGCAAGATGGTGAGCATACCGTGACGTATCATGACATCGGCGTGCACCCATCAAGTGACATCGAGCCAGGCGATTTTGAGCAGCTGGACCCCGCCATCGTAGAGAACGTATGGTTTTCGACCATATCTGACATTTGGAGCGATCGCAGCTATTCTCTCCAATCGCACCATTTCATACAAGTTGTGGATTTGAAGATCATAATACCAAAAGCTGAACGCAAGAAAAGGACTCCGCGACTGGACTTGAAGGCGCTGAGGAATCAGAGCATCAGAGCTGCATACGTTTCGAAGTTTCTGTATAATTTGCCAGACCATTATGCGCAAGCAACTTTGGAAGAGACAGCTTCACCCCTGTCCGACTGTATGTTGGAATCTGCGGCCGCAAGCAAACCAGTGCAATCGGCGCCGCGCCTGCGCCCTTGGAGATCGGATCGCACTATTTTTCATAAGAAGAGCGGAACCGGGCGCGGCAAACGGGGGCTCCAGCAGGGGGTTATTCTGAAAGGCGTTTGAACAAGATGATCCGCAACTCTGCCAGGGCTGACAGGAAGCAATGGCTTACAGAAAGTATTGCGAATAATGGGTGGCAAGCTGTCAAAGCAGGGAGGAGAGGCCCTGCTCGAAAGTGTGGGCGGCTGCACAATTCAGAAGGACGGCTAGAAGATGCCTCTCAGCGGGCTGACGCTATGGCCGACTATCTGGAACAGGTTAAGTGGCGCCCGCCACCAGACGCAGGAAGCTTCACAAACGAGGCTGGCCAAGAAGATTACTTACGCGTGGATGTCGGGCCGACCACGTCACGATCACGTCCGACGAGGTCTAACGTGCAGCCAAACATCTACGGCTGCAGCGAGCAGCGGACACGGACAGCGTGACGCCAGATCTTCGGCAAGCACTGTGGGAAAGCGATGCAGCTCTGAACGTTCTGACACCACTTTTGGCCGCCTGTTGGGAAAGGAAAGACATACCGGACAAATGGAAAGAAGCTTCAGTTGCCACCATTTTCAGGAAAGGCCATACTTCGTTACCATCTAATTACCGACCCATTTCTTTACTCGCTGTAGGGTGCAAGGTTCAAGCTGACATCCTTCTCAACAGACTCAAACAAGGAGGCACAGAAGAAGCTCTGAGGGAGTCACAATATGGTTTCAGGCCTCAACGTGGCACCAGCGACGCATTATTGTTTGGCACGCAGTCTGATTGACGCGACACTTGCAGATAAAGATGGTAAGCTAATACTTTTGTTGTTGGACTGGAGCAAGGCACTTGATCGTATTAACTCTGCAGGACTCGCACACGCGCTGCGAAAATTTCGAGTTCCACTGGCGATGGTCGAGATTATCAAGGGTATCTACAAGACGCGGGAGTTCGTTGTGCAAGACGGGGATACGGTGACGACGCAGAGGACGCAAGCAGCTGGCATCGCTCAAGGGTGCCCGTTGTCACCATGTGATTTATTATTGTTATGTCAATCCTTCTGGGAACGGTTGACAGACGTTTGGAAGCAGAAACACCGAAAAAGCCAAGCAGACCGTGCTTGATCACAGAGGACGTCCTGTACGCAGATGAGACCATGCTTGTTGCCAGGGAACCAGATGTATTACAATATTACAAACTCACCTGGATGTGGTAGTTGACGTCGGGAAGAATTACGGCTTGGAGCTGCACGCAGGGATAACAATTTTGCTCCAGATGCGATCATATGGGTCTGTCCATGGACCATCGGCAAAGCTATAACATACAAAGAAAGCGCCGTATAATTTGGTGGACCCTTGAGCGTGGAAAGGAGACCCGGAGCAGAGCTAACACGACGACTTGGAGAAGCCAGTGGCGCATTCAAGAAGTTTTGCGTTGTTTGGAGCCACGCAGAGTAAACTTCACAAGCAGCGAGTCCTGGAAACGTGTGTATGTTCGAAGCTTTTGAAGGCTGGAATCATGTATGTTTTTACAGGCAGATCGGAACCGGCTCGATGCTTTTCAAGCGAGGTGCTTACGCCAAGCATTCAAAGTATTATCTGCTTGCGTATCTCGTGTGAGTAATGCTGAAGTTCGAGAGCGT
>CAUYUJ010017334.1:157500-230000 GCA_963575745.1 Prorocentrum cordatum
AGACTAGCAGTAGTAGTCGCAATAGTAGTAGAGTAGCAGTAGTATTAGTAGTACTAGTAGTAGTGGTGGTGGTGGTAGTCGTAGTAGTAGCAGTAGTGGTAGTAGTGGTAGCAGAGGTAATAGGAATGATGATAGTAACAGCGGAACCAGGAATAGTAGTAGTAATGGTAGCAGTAGTAGTAATAGCAATTATATTATTAGAAGTAGTGGTGGTGGCAGTAGTAGTGGTAATACTGGAAGTTGTGGTAGTAGGAGTGGTAGTAGTAGTAGTAGAAGTAGTAGCAGAAGTATGAATCGTAGTAGCAGCAGCAGCAGCAGCAGCAGCAGCAGCAGCAGCAGCAGCAGCAGCAGCAGCAGCAGCAGCAGCAGCAGTAGTAGTAGTAGTAGTAGTAGTAGTAGTAGTAGTAGTAGTAGTAGTAGTAGTAGTAGTAGTGGTAGTCGTCGTCGTCGTCGTCGAAGTCGTCGTCGTTGTAGTCGTGGTAGTCGTAGTAGTCGTATCAGCACCAGTAGTAGGCAGCTAGTAGCAGTAGCAAACAGCAGTAGCAGTAGCAGCAGCAATGGCAGCAATCGCCGTGGTAGTGATAGTGGTGGAAGCAGCATCAGTAAGAGTAGCAACACATACCCAACCTGCGCACGAGTCGGGCACGAGGCGGGAACAGGCGCCCGCAGGCCAAACCCAGTCACAGCACACCCAGCCAGCGAACAGAGCGCACACGAGGCGGAGACGGGCTCTCACCCGCCGGACACCTGACACACACACACACACAAACAAACACACACACACACACACACACACGCACACACACACACACACACACACGCACAAGCAGCGCACGGACGGGCACGGGGCGGGCACGGGAGCCCACCAGCCGAACCCCAGGCACACCCAGCCAGCTATTTACTGAAGCAAATAGGAAAGCCTGATTGCAATCACTGTTTGGAGAAGTGGGACACTCACGGGGACGATCAGGCATCGAGGCTGATGGCACGAACATATGGGGTATCAGGCACCGAGGCATCAGGCATCGATGAGTTTAGCTACCGAACGATTTGGAAATGCTGAAGACACGAGCGTTTAAACCTCTTGGGGGTAACGTCTACTTTTGCTGGCTTGCACCGGGTTTCTATTGGCAGCCGCCAGCTGGGCCGCCGCCAGTTGCTTCTGCTGGTTTCTACGAGCCTTCCGATGGCGCCATCCGAATGAAAAGTCAATCGCTCGCTCCTCCGAAGCCGAAACACTTTCGAAAATCGCTCGCTCAGATGGCAACGCTATCAGAATGCGGGCACTTGATCGCAGAACTGCCTTGCCACGCCTCGGACGTTGTTCCCAACCATCCTGTGGTGTTGGGTCCTCGTTTTGAAGAGACGGTGCCCCGCGTCTCCTTCCTCCTCCTCCCGCTGCCTCCTCCCCCCGCCCTCCTCCATTTCGGCACACCCCTCACACGTTTCGTGGCCCCATAGGGAGCTCCGCCGAAGGCCCCAATGCTGCCGCCCGCATGCGTCCGGCACACCCAATTCGGCACACCCCTCACACGCTTCGTGGCCCCATAGGGAGCTCCACCGAAGGCCCCAGTGCTGCCGCCCGCATGCGTCCCGCACACCCATTACACGCTTCGTGGCCCCATAGGGAGCTCCACCGAAGGCCCCAATACTGCCGCCCGCATGCGTCCCGCACACCCACTTCGGCACACCCCTCACACGTTTCGTGGCCCCATAGGGAGCCCCACCGAAGGCCCCAGTGCTGCCGCCCGCATGCGTCCCGCACACCCAATTCGGCACACCCCTCACACGTTTCGTGGCCCCATAGGGAGCCCCACCGAAGGCCCCAGTGCTGCCGCCCGCATGCGTCCCGCACACCCAATTCGGCACACCCCTCACACGTTTCGTGGCCCCATAGGGAGCTCCACCGAAGGCCCCAGTGCTGCCGCCCGCATGCGTCCCGCACACCCATTTCGGCACACCCCTCACACGTTTCGTGGCCCCATAGGGAGCTCCACCGAAGGCCCCAGTGCTGCGCCCGCATGCGTCCCCACCCCATTCGGCACACCCCTCACACGCTTCGTGGCCCCATAGGGAGCTCCACCGAAGGCCCCAGTGCTGCGCCCGCATGCGTCCCCACACCCATTTCGGCACACCCCTCACACGTTTCGTGGCCCATAGGGAGCCCACCGAAGGCCCCAGTGCGCGCCCGCATGCGTCACCCACACCCATTTCGGCACACCCCTCACACGTTTCGTGGCCCCATAGGGAGCTCCACCGAAGGCCCCAGTGCTGCCGCCCGCATGCGTCCCGCACACCCATTCGGCACACCCCTCACACGTTCGTGGCCCCATAGGGAGCTCCACCGAAGGCCCCAGTGCTGCCGCCCGCATGCGTCACGCACACCCAATTCGGCACACCCCTCACACGTTTCGTGGCCCCATAGGGAGCTCCACCGAAGGCCCCAGTGCTGCCGCCCGCATGCGTCCCGCACACCCATTTCGGCACATCCCTCACACGTTTCGTGGCCCCATAGGGAGCTCCACCGAAGGCCCCAGCGGCCGCGCTCACATGCGTCCCCGCCACCCATCCCGGCACGCCCCTCACAACAACAGGTTTCGTGGCCCCATAGGGAGCTCCACCGAAGGCCCCAGTGGCACCGCCCGCATGCGTCACCACCCGCACCCAATTCGGCACACCCCTCACGCGTTTCGTGGCCCCATAGGGAGCTCCACCGAAGGCCCCAGTAGCGGCGCTTACATGCGTCTCCGCCACCCATCCCGGCACCCCCCCCGCAGCAGCATCATGTTTCGGGGACCCATAGGGAGCTCCAATGGAGGCCCCAGTGGCGGCCCTCACATGCGCTTCCGCCACCCATGTCGGCACGCCCCGCGCGTGTTTCATGTCCCCATAGGGAGCTTCACCGAATGCCCCAGTGGCACCCATCTCGGCACACCCCTCACACGTTCCGTGGTCCTATGGGGAGTTCCACTGAAGATGAAACCCGCAGCTGCGGTACTGACACCTGCATATGGTTGGGTTCTTCGCCAGGCTAATGTTTGATGTTCATGGCGGTAGGCCCCTGGGTCTTGATTGTTCGCCGCGGGCCATCTCTTGAAGAGCCCTGGGCGCGAAAAACCTCCCCCGGAGCCGACACTGCCACAAGACGCCCGTCCCGATTTGTTCACGACGCCTGGATGTCTGAGTGATATTCCATCCACGCTCGCCCAAAGACAATCCCTGAACCTTTCCCGTGCCCCATGCCGCCCAATCTTTCGAGCTGCGCCAAGCCGCGGCCACAGGGACCCGCTAGGAAGCAACTCCTTCCGCCCCCCCCCCAAAAAAAAACATCCTCCCCCGAACCGCAGCAAGATTTCCCGTGGCGCGCACCGTGCCCCAAAGTGACACTGCTCGGCGCCTTGATGTAGCCTAGAGAGTGAACAGCTGCGTTTTCACGCTTTCGCGCCACTGCGGCGCTTCGCCCGGCCCCAGAGCTGGCCACCGTTGTGGAGTCGCTTTGCGGACCCCCCTCCTCCTCCTCCTCCTCCCTCCTCCTCCTCCTCCTCCTCCTCCTCCCCCTCCTCCTCCCCCTCCTCCTGCTCCTCCTGCTCCTCCTCTTCCTCCTCCTCCTTCTCCTCCTCCTCCTCCTCCTCATCATCATCATCATCATCATCATCATCATCATCCTTCTTCCCGACCTGCGATGGCGCAGGTCCCCCTTGGCACCACCACTACTGTGGCGTCCTGGCCTGCTGCAGAGCAGGTTCCACATGCTGCCCTGATGTGGAGCGGGTCCGCCCCGTCACCACCAGGATGGCGATCCTCCCTGCGGTGGAGCAGGCCCACATGTCCCAACTGGAGTAGCAAGCCGTCCTACCCTTGTGGCCCCTGGTGAGCTGCCCTGGGCCCTGTATAAGGTAAGGGAACCAGCGTCTGACGCTATTTGGGGGGATGCCAGCCCACCCTCTGCTCAGGTGATGAGACACACGTTATGCCTTACCACCTGTACGGTAGGAGGCGACAGGGGCTATCATGAAGCACCCACAGTCGAACCTAATGTGTCGAACAGAGGTGGCTATCCCGGGGCATGATGACCACGCATCTCATCCACAAATGCCAGGTGCCAACAATGGTCCTTGCACAGGCTCTGGGACCAGAAGGTGCGTCATTTCAACCTTCACGAACACCGCTTCAAGGATGTGAAAGCCCATGCGCCCCACCCGACTCGACAGGGTTATGCCTACACGCATGGGCATTTGCACTACACTACAATCCTCCTCCTCCGTATCCTCCTCCTCCTCCGCCTCCGCCTCCTCCTTCTCCCCCTCCTCATTCTCCACTTCCTCCTCCTCCTCCTCCTCCATTCCTTTTCCTTATAGATACTCCTCCCTGTCGCACCCCGAGGCAGGTCGAAAGGGCGGGTCGGGCGTTTCGCCTGAGACTTCCCCACAACTTATGATCCTGAGGCTTGAACGTTGCAACAGCTTCACAGATGAAAGGTGGCACGCTTTCGAATGTGGCTCTCGCCTCGGCGCCGCGCACGTTCGTCTTAAGAAATTCCAAGGAGCTTCATGGATGGAGGGCGGTTCCTTTTCAAAACGGAGCTCTCGCTTTAGCGCCGCGTTCGTGTGAGATAAAGGTTTACAAGAGCTTCACGACTGCAAGGCGGCCCGTTTACAAAATGCAGCTCTCGCCTTAGCATCGCGCACATGCATTACAAAAGTCTGCAAGACCTTCACGGATGGAGGGCGGCCCGTTTTCAAAATGTCGTTCTCACCTCAGCGCCGCACACATTCGTCTTAAGAGTTTGCAACAGTCTCGAATATGATCGTGGATAACGTCCCAGAAATGGTGTTTTGGCACGGTGTCGGAATGTCAGGGCGCGACAGTCACATCGATTCGCGGTGTTGAAATCCAACGGCGTTCTGACACGATTCAAGATCGTCAAGACGCAACAATAACGGTAATTCGCGGCGTTGAAATCCCAGGAATGGCCTTCTGGCACACTTCCAAAATTTCAAACCGTTGTCTTTTAATGGTGCATTTCCCTCAGTGAAGATGAATCCGTGCAGGGGCCTGTGAAGATGGAACTTGGAGGGAAGGTTGATCGCAATCTCGTTGATGAGTCTCGGGTTTACACTGGTCCTCCTCCTCCTCCTCCTCATCCTCCTCCTCCTCCTCCTCCTCCTCCTCCTCCTCCTCCTCCCCCTCCTCCCCCTCATCCTCCTCCTCCTCCTCCTCCTCCTCCTCCTCCTCCTCCTCCTCCTCCGCGAACCAGGAGGACGAAGACGAGCACGAGGGCGGGAGCGCGCCTCGGAAAGCGAGGGCCCGAGAAGGGCGGCGGGGGTCCCGAGCCGAGAGGCCCCCACTCCGCGCCTTGGCCTGCGCCGCCGCCGCACCAGCGCCGCCAGGGGGGGCGGCCTCGCGGCGGCCAGAACTGAGAGGGGGGGGGATATTCTCGGACCCCGGCGGTTTCGCACCCGTTCCTCCCCGCGGTGGCTCCAGGAGGGCCAACCTTAGGGATCTCCCCTCTTCGCAAGGTCGCCCCTGGTGTCTCTCGCTGCCACCTTGTGCAGGAGCTGGGGCACGCACAACACTTTTTCTCTTGCACAGCTGCGCTCTCTTGTTCGAAGTCGTTTGTTTTGGTCGGTCGTCGTTCGTTCGTCACCGCTCGTTGGTTCGTCGCCCCCCAGGGCCCACTCTGCCCTTGACTCCATGGCAAGGCAAGGCAAAGTCCCTTACGAGCACGAAACCCGGTCGGATACCGGGCGCGGGGTGAAACAAATACATGAAAAACACATATATGATCCTTCCTGAGGATGCATATGGTTGTCTCTCCATGATGGCCCCAACAGGCCCTGATGACTCCAAGAGGTTCACCACTTTCTCCCCATGCTCCTCCTGGCCCTCGCCTCAACCTCGAGCCACAGCCAGGG
This sequence comes from Prorocentrum cordatum, assembly GCA_963575745.1. Classification (NCBI taxonomy): domain Eukaryota; class Dinophyceae; order Prorocentrales; family Prorocentraceae; genus Prorocentrum; species Prorocentrum cordatum. The sequence goes on from CAUYUJ010017334.1 coordinate 163,416, forward strand.
CGCACTTGCCACTTGTGATTGTGTTTGTAAGAGGCGTCCGCACACCACCGCCACGCCTGCCCAAGGCCATCCTGGGCCATGGCATGTTATGGACCCTCTCCTGGCTGAAACCAGGAGGAACCATACACCATCCTGAAGCCCAGGATGGCCCTGGCCAAGCGCGGCGGCGGTGTACGGATGCCCTCTGCAGATGTGGACCACTGCGAGCCCAGCTGACGAACCGCTGCACAAGCAGGAAAACGATGGGGCGCATGAAGCCATCCTTTGAAGGGATAGGAGATGACGACGGGACCGGGAGGAGAAGAAGACGGAGGCAATAATGGAGAAGAGGGAGGAGGTCGATAATCAACAGTCTTGCTATACAGAGGCCCGTGGGGGCCTGGTAATTTGGCGCCGTGGCGCCGTTCTATTGCACAGCCCAGTGAACAACCAAAGAAAAACAGTTAACCAGACCAGGCGGGCGGAGGAGAACAAGAGAAAGTTCCAGAAGGCGATCAAGGCAAAATGCAACGACGCTTTTGTGGACGAGGCGTGACGGTCGTGGAGGCGCCGGCAGCGGTGCGGCAAAAATAGTTTAAGTCCGCCGCTGCGGGCTCCGTCGCGGCTGTGCAGGCCGCGAGCTTGTGGCCCGACGGGGGGCACGTGTGTTGTAGACCGCCCTATCGGTATCCCCGATCGGTCGTAGCACCGCGAAGCGAGCCTTGCCTCCTCCGCCGCGGCTGTGACCAGACAGGGAGCGCGTGCTCTGTGGCCGCCATGGCACCCCCCCGGTCGGTCGCAGCACCGCAAAGTGGGCCCACCGCTGTGGGTGCCAGCGCGCCATGACCGCCGCGGCTGCAGAGGAGGCTGCGAATGCATGCTCAAGCAGGGCGCGCCGTGGCCCGCCATGACAGCACCCCCTATCGGTCGCAGCACAGCGAAGTGGGCCCACCGCTAGGTCGTAGGGGGGCAGCACCCCGCCATGACAGCCACAGCGAAGTGGGGGGGCAGGTGCGTTGTGGCCCGCCATGGCCCACGACAGCGCCCCCGATCGGCCGTAGCACCGCGAAGCGGGCCAGGCCGCCCCCACTGCAGAAGCGGGCGGGCGGGCAGGCGAGGCCAAGAGGCGGGGTAGGGGGCGGGTGGGCGGGAGAGAAGAGCGCCATGTCCATGTAGCATCCACTGAGATATCAGCCCCACTCGATGAACGAAGGCTCGACTTCACGCCGCCTGACAGAGCAGGCAACAAAGAGAGACAGAGGGCGGTCAGCTAGGGCAGCTAGGGTCCCCACCTATCCGACGCCCCTGCAAAAGACCGAGGCGCGAAAGGGGTGCTCAACCTTGGGCGAGAGAAGCTGCAAACACCACCATGAGGGCACCTCTTCGCGCAAGGGGGGGGAGCTTGCTGCCCTGCCCTGGCCCCCCCTCGTGAGGAAGGCCAGGCGGCTCAGGCGCTCTGGGTCACGGCAGGCAGCTCCTGCATTTCGGTCAGCACGCTCTGCGTGGCTCTCGCCCTCCACTGCCGCCTCCCTGTGTCGGAGGCTAGTGGCGGGCCCGCGTCCGTCCGAGGCCATTGCGGTGGACACCTGGGTGGGAGCAGCACGAGCTGGCACCGAGCGCGCCCCCACTGGAGCCAAAATGCCCAGGCGTCTGCCAAGGCGATGGCGGCTTCAACTTGCTCCAACTCGGCTGGCGCAGCTGCGTGCGCGGCAGCGGCGCGGGGCGCCTCCCGCGGCACGTGCGCAAGCCCAGGGTGTGTACCCCCAACAGTGGCTAACTCGACCTGGGCGTGGCCGGCTCGCCCGTGCGGCCGCGGGCGACTGCGGGACCGCGGGTCGCAGGTGGTGACGGCGGTCTAGTGGAGGATCACAAAGCGTGTGTGCCGCTGCTCGGTCTAAGCCACCACGGCGAGGGACGGCCCAGAGGTGCTGCCAGCTGTCGCAGATGTGGGCCGCCCGTGACAAGAGCCCGCCCCGAAGGATGGCAAGGCGAGGCCACCAGCGACGGCGTGGCTGTCGGCGTACGCGCGGGTCGCTCGGCAGTCGCTGCGGGGTGTGGCGGGGCAGGAGGGAGGAGAGGAGCGGGGAGGAGGAGAGGGGAGGGGAGAAGGCAAGCTAGGTGCGCTCGCGTCGTATCTGAACTCCTACCCCTCCCTCCCATCCCTTACCATGGCTTAGACCTCCTCTCTATTCGCACAATCGGATGTCGTAGCATGGCATAGCATTACATGGCATAGCATGGTGTCGAAGATCAACGCGCAGCATGACATAGCATGGCGTGGCGACGTCCCCAGGTGGGTGGGGGGCTTCTGCGGCCCGAAAAATCAACGAATCGACACCGAATGTGTAACCACTTCCGATGGTTTCTTCGGGAAGCCATTCTCTACATTTTGGGGACCAAAAATCATGCCGGGGCATGGCGCTCGAAATAATGACGCCAGCGCTGCAGCGGGAGCACGATTCGGAACGAGCGGAAGCGCGGAAATGAGGCCAGCGCTGCAGCGGAAGCACGATTCGGAACGAGCGGTAGCCCGAAAATGAGGCCAGCGCTTTAGCGAGAGCAGCATTTTGAAAAACAACAAGCGCGGAAGCGCGGAAATGAGGACGCGTAGCCTGACATAGCATGGCGCGGCGACGCCCCCAAATGGGGGGGCTTCTGCGGCCCCAAAAAATCAACGAATGAGCCCCGAATGTGGAATCACGTCCGATGGTTTTTTCGGGAGGGTATTTTGTAGATTTTGGAGCAAATTTAGCAGGACCGAAAACCATGCCGGGGCATGGCGCTCGAAATAATGACGCCAGCGCTGCAGCGGGAGACCGATTCGGAACGAGCGGAAGCGCGAAAATGAGGCCAGCGCTGCAGCGGGAGCACGATTCGGAACGAGCGGTAGCCCGAAAATGAGGCCAGCGGTTCAGCGAGAGCAGCATTTAATATATATATATATATATATATATAAGAAAAAAGAGAAAAAAACAATATTTTTTCTTTATATATATATATAAACCAAAAAAACAACAAAACAAAACAAAAAAAAAATGATTCCTGTGTAAAAACCAATACGCGAAGGGGGGCCAGACATTCCCCAGACGCCACCAGGGGAGAGAGGAGAGTAGTATTCATATTGTGTAATTGTAAAGGAAGGGATGAGAAGGAGCTCCACACCCAACGCCCACCCCCCTTGCAGAGCTGCCGAGGGAGATGCATCCTGGAAGACGAAGATCGGAGCTGGGAGACTGCCGTGACGTTCCCGGAATTCCCCGTGCCCGCCCTCGCACTCTCGAGCCCTCTCCCTGAGCCCCCTCCCTGGTGCCAGTTTGCCGTCCTGGATCGATTATGTCGGCCGTCGGGCCCGAAAAGGCCCCGGGGATGCCGCAATGGCAAGAAAGCGTGAGGATTGGAAGGAGCAGTCCGCCAGAGGTTTGGGCTGACGAGGACGACGACGGCCCGCGGACTACTCCTGCGGCGGGCTCTGGCCAGAACCTCGAGCGGAGTCCAGCCGCGGTGACGAGGGCGCGCCGGGAGGCGCAAAGGACCCTCACCGCGAAGAGGTCGAGTCTGAAACCTCGACCCGAGCAGAGGAAAATCCGCCAGAGGTCCCGCGCGCGCGGGCCCTCTGCGTCCAGTGGCGGGCGGCTCGGCTCCGCGCGCCCGCCCCAGCAACGCCGAGCCCTGCGGCACAGGTCGTCATCGCCAGGACCGTCCCAACCCCGACTGGGACAGGGCAGGCCAGGGCTCCGAGCCTGCTCCCTCTGGGCGGGGAGGGGTGCTGATCAGCCCGAAGGAGAACGCACCCGTCCCCACATCGGGGGGGCAGGTCGGCCAGCGGGGCAAACGCTCCCCCGGTCGGGGTGGGGATAATGGTGTGGCCCTCGGGAGTGGCACGCGCCCGCGGACACAGCCGCGGCGGGTCGCCCGCGCCATCTCACGCGCGCGGCGGCGTCCCTCGGCGCTCCAGCGGCGCAGCGACCGAGCCCCCGATCATGGAGAGCGTTCACGGTGCGTCCGAGGCTTGGAGGTGTTGAATGTGGCGGCGGGGCCCGCGCCGCTGAGGAGGGCGGCGACGTCCTCGACCTGGTGCAGCGCGGGTCGGCCGCGAGGCGGGGACGCCGACTTGCCTCGCGCGCAGCGTGGGCCGAGCCCGCTTCTCCCACGCCAGCCCAGGCCAGGAGTTGAGGCGCCTGCGCCTCGAACCGTGACCGCGCTGCGGCGTGTGCGCGCGTGCGGGCGAGGCTCCGATGTCCACGCCTCAGGCGCCAGACGCCGCCGCCGCCGCTCGCAGCGCCGCCGCTGCCGCGGCACCCGGGTCGCGCCCCGCGGCCAGCTCGGCCTCAAACAGCGACCGCACGAGGCTGGCGGCGCCGGACCAGGCGGCCGCCGCGCAGGGCCCTGGCCCCTCGTCGAGCGCGCACCGGGGCAGCGGCAGCTGGCCCGCGGCCAGGATGCCGTCGCGGACCATCTGCGCGCGCACGCGCTGGCCCGACAGGCCGCGCTGGCGCATGTCCAGGTACTTCTGTGCGGTGGCAGGCGCCTCGCCAGCGCCCTGGCTGGTCGAGACGCTCGGCGGGGCACTGCCCTCCGAGGCCCCGCCGCCGCCACCGCCAGAGCGCTCGCAGGGGACGAAGGTGCGGAAGTGGCTGACGGCCTTCTCGAACATGCTCCCCTCCCAGAACACCTTGCCGCAGCCGCCGCACCGCCAGAACTCCTGGTACCGCGCGAGCACCTTGTCCGCGACCTCGCCCCGCACCTCGTCGCTCCCGCAGGCGACCCAATTCGACGCGTTGCACTCGACGCAACGCCCGCAGATGTTCTGCGAGTCTACGCGCACGCCGAAGACGTCGATGACCTCCTGGAGCTGCTCATCGGGCCGTTCCGCGCGCACGAAGTAGGTCCGCCCCAGCGCCTCCGCGCCGAGCTGCCTCTTGCCTGGCCGCGCCAGTATCACTCGGTCCTCTCTCTTCGCCGTGCTGGCGAGCGCCTGCAGCGAGGCGCCCTCTGGCAGCAGCACAGAGTCGATCCCAATGCCCCGCAGCTTGCGCATCAGCCTGTTCAGCTCGGACGGCAGCAGGAACCTGCGGGGGGAACGATGGGGGAGGCGGACTGGCCCAGGGGTGGGAACCTTGACGCGGAATCGGCGATACATCGCCGATAGGTCGGCGATGAGCCCTCGATAGCAAACCCAAACGCTCCTGGGCGGGTTGGGAGGCCCAGGCCCCGAGTGGCCATGAATGGGCGATTGGGGGGCCGATGCTCCCCAACGTCCTGGGCCAGTCCCCCCCCCTTCCCCGTTGTTTAGGGAACCGAACTCTATACACCGACGCTTGTTCCGGCCCTGCACCGCCCCGACGTCGCCCACAACCCTCAAAAATCCGGGGATTGAGAAACAGCCTGCCACTGGCAGTGTATATGTCCCAGTTCCCGAGGGTTGCCCCCAAGCACCGCAGGTCGGAATCCGCGTCCGCCTGCCGGCCGGCCAGCCCTCGGCGCAGGCGCGCGGCCTCGCGGTGCAGCCGCCACCGCTCGCGCTCCCCCTCCGGGCCCGGCGCCTCCTCCGCAGGAGCGGGGGCCCCCGAGGGGGCCGGCGGCGCGCGGCGATCCCCGGCGGCACCCGCCCCGGGGCCGCGCGCGCGGCGGGGAGCGCGCAGGCTGACCTCGAGCAGGCACGCCGCGTCGAGCGCGGCGTAGTGGACCTGCCGCGAGGACAGCGGCCTGCGGTTCCAGTCGGAGCGCTGCATCCGCTTGTCCTCGGCGGCGCGCGCAGGGGGGCGGCGTGAGGAGGGGGGGGGGCGCCTTCTGGGCAGGCGGGGGGGGGGTCTCAGAAGGCGGGGGGGGGCTCCGTACTATTCCAATAGAAAGGCCCAGGAGCTTCTGGGAGCTCCTGAGAGGGCTTCTGGGGGGCCACCTGCCCTCTGAAAAGCCCCCGCCGCCGTCTCTGAAGGCCGCCCCCCTCACGGCACCCTCTCTTTGCGCGCCGCCAGTGGCCAGGTCTGCGCCCAAGCAGTGGCCGACGACCGCGCGGAGGCTGGGCTGCGGACCCATCGGCCACCCCGCTCGCTGAAGATCGACCCACCTGGCAAATACGGGGGGCTCACCCCCGTCGCAAGGCTCCGGCAGCACCCCGGCGGCCACGAGGCGCCGCTGGTCCTCCCTGGGACCCCATGCCAGCACCTCGTGGCGCCCCAGGCAGAGGGGAGGGGAGGAGGGAGGGCGGGGAGAGGAGGGAGGGAAGGAGAGAAGGCGGCAGGGTGGCACCCGTCCCGTGCGAGCAGAGACTTTTACCCAGCTCGGGTGAGCTGGCCCGAAGGCGTTTCGAGGTGCATCACAGCTGAAGCTGAAGCCGAAGCCCAGGCTGAATAGAAGGAAAGGGCCTACCCTGCAGACTCGGTTAGGACGGGGAGAGGAGGGGGGCGAGGAGGAAAAGGAGGCGGGCGGGAAGGAGAGGTCCGCGGACGGCGGCGGTACGCCACCACCATCCCTGGCCAGGGCCATACTGGGCCCCAGCTTGGTGAATATACCCTCCATTCCTCGACCAGGAGGTCTACACACCATCCTGGGGCCCAGGACGGCCCTGGCCTGTGACGGTGGTGGCGTAGATCTGCCGTCTGTGGAACGTGGCAGGAGGGGAGGACATGCCAGTACCTCGTGGCGCCCTGGAAGCGCGGAGTGCGGGGTGAGCAGCCGACGACAGTGCAGCAGCACCGACTCGTGCGGCGCTGGGACCATGTCCACCAGAAAGACGGTCGTCTCCTACGGGGACGAGCAGAAGGAGGACTCGAGGGTTCAAGGGCTCAAGCGCTGGCTGCGTCATACTTAGGAGGCCGCCATCACCCGCCGATGAAGAGAAGGAGAGGTACAACAACGATCGAGGGGCCGACCGAAGGGCCAAGAAAAAAACGAGCGAAGGCGAGTGCCCATAAAAGACAAAACGACTGACCAAGATGGCACCCTGGGGTGGCAGGAGAAAATACCGATCCCGCTTTGTACTCCCTCCTCCTCCTCCTCCTCCTCCTCCTCCTCCTCCTCCTCCCTCCTCCTCCTCCTCCTCCTCCTCCTCCTCCTCCTCCTCCTCCTCCTCCTCCTCCCTCCTCCTCCTCCTCTCCTCCTCCTCCTCCTCCTCCTCCTCCTCCTCCTCCTCCTCCTCCTCCTCCTCCTCCTCCTCCTCCTCCTCCTCCTCCCTGGACCCCTTCTGGGGCGCGCTCTGGCCAGGACCCCGTGGCGAATGCAGCCGCGGCGACGAGGGCCCCCAGGGCAGCTGCGTCAGCATCGGTGTGCTCAAATCCGCTCGAAATCCGTCCCAGGACCCCTCCCGACGTCCAGCCTCGCCGGTTTCTCGTCCAGGATCCACTCCGTACGGTCCCAGGGCCCGATCTGGGCCACGGGGCCCAAATCCAGGAAAGACCTCCAGCGCAAGGTTTCCTCGATTCGCCCAAGGAGGTCTGGGAGGTCTCCTCTCGGGCGCGGCGCGGCCACACCGACCCCTTATGTGACGAGCCCCTTGCGTGACAGCTCCCCCACGTCTGGCCGCCCGCCCAGGTCTTAGAGCGAGGCGAGGGGGTCGACACGGAAGGGGTCGGTTCGCCAGGGGTCGGTTAGGCCGCCCCGCATCCCTGGCCCCGTTGTGCAGACGGGAGGTCTGGGAGGGATCCTCTCGGGTGGGCCGAAGAGCGGGGGGGGCAGATAGAGGGGGCTTAGCGGAGGGGGGGGGGGGGGGCCGGGGGCAAATTGGCTAAAGAAGAGGGGGCCATGAAGCCGGAGACGCTCCGTGACCCTGGCCATGATATCCCACCCCCATAATACTCACCCCCCGCTTCGACGCATGGTGGTGTCAGGGTCACAACTGAAGCCTCGGGCGGCCGTTCGGAACGACCTGGGCACCCCCGAAAGGCCCCCGACGAGGCACAGCTGCTGGAAGGCGCCCCGAGGCGAGAAAATCTCCTTGGTCACCCAACTTCGCGCACGGCGCCCCGCGATACGCGGAGCGCGGTGATCTTCGCGCCCTCGCACCGCCGCCAGGGAGATGGGCGCATCTCAAAATCAAGCCGGGACAAGCGAAATGCGACCAAGCCGACCTTGAGCAACCTCGTAATTGAGTCGAAGGGAAGCCCCTTCCCTTTGATCCCTCCCCCGCCGGGAGGGGGGGGGGGGTAGCGAAGCCCCCCCCGGGTCAGATACGACGCCCCCCCCTGGGACTCCTCTTCCCCTGGGCTCCAGCCAAGCCGACCTTGAGCAACCTCGTAATTGAGTCGAAGGGAAGCCCCTTCCCTTTGATCCCTCCCCCGCCGGGAGGGGGGGGGGGGTAGCGACCCCCCCCCCGGGTCAGATACGACGCCCCCCCCTGGGACTCCTCTTCCCCTGGGCTCCAGCCAAGCCGACCTTGAGCAACCTCGTAATTGAGTCGAAGGGAAGCCCCTTCCCTTTCATTCCTCCCCCCCCCCCCGAGTCAGATACGACGCCCCCCCCCCGTACCGACCTTGAGCAACGTCGTCATTGAGTCGAAGGGAAGCCCCTTCCCTTTCCCTTCCCCGACGGGGGGGGGAGAGGAGGTCCCGGGGGGGGTCCCGGGGGAGTCCCGGGGAAGTCCCGGGTCAGATACGACACCTCCCTCCCCCACCTTCTCGTCCTTCTCCCCGTTCCCCCAAACCATCCCACAGCCCGTGCCTCTTGCTGCGCATTGCGAACAGGGTCGGCGGCACCGGCCGTCAGGCCTTCTCAATCAAGCCGGGACAAGCGAAATGCGATTATCTTCGCGCCCTTGCAGGTGACCCAGATCGCCAAGAGCCACCGAACACTGCCCCGTATTCGACGCCAACAGAAGAGCCACGGACTGGGAATGGCCTGGGCTCGGCCCCCTCCCAACGACTCCGAAAATCGGGACCTTTGCTGCTTGAAAAAAGGAGGGGGGAGGACGAGGAGGAGAGGGGAGGGATGCGCGCGGTCTCCGCTGCCTGGGGGGGGGGAGGGAGGAGAAGAGAAGTAGGAACAGATGGGGGGAAATGCTGTCCTCTTCCCCGTCGATCTGCACCGCCAGCTGCAGCAACGACACGGGGCGGGGGTCGCGCCACTCCGCGTCCACGCCCACGCGCACGCCCGCGCCGCCCTCCACGGCCGCCGCGGCCCGCAGCGTGGCGGAGCCGAGGGCCTCCCGACGACGACGTCGTCGACATCGCGGCGGCGGCCGCGGCGACGACGGCGGCGGCGGCGGCGGCGACGACGACGACGACGACGACGACGACGACGACGACGACGACGACGACGACGACGACGACGACGACGACGACGGCGGCGACGGCGACGACAGCCACGACGCCAACGCCGACGCCGACGCCGACGCCGACGCCGACGCCAACGCCGACGCCGATGCCGACGCCGACGCCAACGCCGACGCCAACGCCGACGAAGACGACGCCGACGCCGACGCCGACGCCGACGCCGACGCCGACGCCGACGCCGACGACGACGACGACAACGACGACGAAGACGACGACGACGACGACGATGACGACGACTACCACATCGACGACGACGGCGGTGGCGACGAGGACAAAAAGTTTTGTTGCAAGAAGGCCCGATGATGAAAATTGCCAGTTTCCGAACTAAGAATAGGAATGGAATTCGAATTCCCATTGCTGAAACAGGCCGGAGGGAAAGGAGGACGGGGAGGAGAGATAGAGAGAGAGAGGGCCGAGAAGCGAGATGCCGAGTACGGCCGACCAGCGATTAGCGGCTGGCACGAGACACGAGCTGTGCAAGCAGTCTCACACAAGAGAGGGCCGATATATACTCCGCAGGCCGCTCCAGCAGGGCGGGCAGGGCGGACGAGAGCCGAGGCTCGCCACGGCCACTCTCCTCAGCCACTCGGTAGGGCGCAACGTGTTAGATGCAGGCTAGGACAACGCGCGCGCGCGCCGCGCGCGCTGATGTGCTAGCCAAGACAATCAGGAGATGTGTAAGAACGCCATCCCACCACGACCACCACGTGGGAACACCTGCGCTATCGTGGGCATACAAATCTGGATGGCGCATCCCCACTTACCTCGGCACATTGTTCATACACGGATCGTGCCCCCCGGGAGCTCCACCTACGGCCCCCCACCCATCTCGGCACACCATTCGCAAAGACCGTGAGATCGTGCCCCACAGGGAGCTCCACCTACGGCCCCATCGCATAACGGCGCAACCCTCACGCGGACCGTGCTGACCCGCAGGTAACTGCACTTAGAGGGAAGCTTCGCATAGCGTCGCCCCACACGTGTCGGCACACCTCTTGCACGGATCGTGCCATGCAGGGAGTTCCACCTACGGCCCCAGAGGCAAGGTTCGCATCCCGCCCCCCCCCGCCTACTTTGGCATACCTCTCACACTGATCGTGCCGCATAGGGAGCATCACCCACAGCCACAGAAGCAAAGTTTGCAAATCGTCCCTCCCCCCATGCCGGCACACTATTCACGCGAGTCGTGCCCTGAACGAGCTCCACCTATAGCACCAATGAGCAACTTCGCACGACGTCCCCCCATCGATGGTGGCACATGCCTCACACGGGCCGTGCCCCACAAGGAGCTCCACCTGCGGCCTCAGTGGGCGGGTTCGCGCGAGGGCCCCCGGATTGACTCGGCACTTCCCCTCGCGCGGACCGTGCCCCGCACGGAGTTCAGCGCGCCTGTGCACGCTTGCTCCGCAGCAGCTCGCTATCAGCTCACTCTCGCGGCACGCAGTAATTGAAGAGAGGGCCGCACCCTGTCCTACACGTAACTGCATAGGTATGGGTCCGTCGCCAGGCCCATTGCTGGCCAGCTATGGCCTTCGGCCCATACCGCATCCGTGCCTGAGTCTGGGGCCAGAGGCTTATCGGGCGCCTCGTGCGGCGAGTTTTGAAGGTTCTCGGGGCCTCTTGGGGGCCGTTTGGGGGCCTCTTGGGGCCTCTTGTGGGGCCTTGGGGGCCTTTCGGGGGCCTGCTGGCGGCCTCGGAAATAACAGCTCGAGTTTCTCCTCTTGGACCCTTCTCGGGGCCCTCTTGGGCCGTCTTGGGCGCCTCGTGGACAGTCTTGGGGCTGGCCGTCTTGGACGCGGCTAAAACCCAAAACATGCTAAAAATGCACGTTTCCCTGAGGGGATGGAGCAATTTGGGCTTCCTGGGCCTCTTTGGCCATCTTTGGGCGCGGTCGGCCCTGTTGGGCCGCACGTGTGTATGTATACGCCTCCATACGTATAGACATTCATACATACATAGTTACACATCAGAGTGAGGGGGCCGAACGGTCATTCACTGTCCCTGGGTGCGTGGCTGAAAGGGAATTCCGCGGTGCGGATTCGTGTTGTTGTCTGTTGTTGTTTGTTGTTGTTTGCTGTTGTTTGTTGTCGTCGTCCCACCCGCAACCCGCCCCGCGACCCACCCGCGACCCAACCCGCGACCCACCCCGCGACCAGCCCGCGACCCACCCCGCGACCCACCCCGCGACCCACCCCGCGACCCACCCGCGACCCACCCGCGACCCACCCGCGGCCCACCCGCGACCCACCCCGCGACCCACCCGCGACCCACCTTCGACCCAAACCACGTTCAAGGTACAAACCACCATTTTCGGCGCCTGCGGCGGGCTTTTTTTGCATTCCTTCCAGGTGGAGAGCCCGCGACCCACCCCGTGACCAACTCGCGACCAACCCGCGACCCAAACCACGTTCAGGGTACAAACCACATTTTTCGGCGCCTGCGGCGGGCATCTTTTGCATCGTTTCAGGTGGAGAGCCCGCGGCCCACCCGCGACCACGTTCAGGGTACAAACCAATTTTTCGGCGCCTGCGGCGGGCATCTTTTGCATTCGCTCCCGGTGGAGAACCCGCGGCCCACCCGCGACCCACACCACGTTCAGTGTACAAACCAAATTTTTTGGCGCCTGCGGCGGGCTGCTTTTGCATTCCTTCCAGGTGGAGGTGGAGAGCCCGCGACCCACCCGCGACCCAAACCACGTTCACTGAACAAACCAATGCCGAGGGGGAGGAGGGGAAGGAGGAGGGGGAGGAGGGGGAGGAGGGGGAGGAGGAGGACGAGGAGGGGGAGGAGGATGATGATGGACGACAATGGGAGGACGATGATGGAGGCCGATGAGGGGGAGGACGACAATGGGAGGACGATGATGAAAGGACGAGGGGGGGAGAGGGAGGACGAGGAAAAAGAGGAGGAGGAGGACGAGGTGGAGGATGAGGATGACGATGACGATGAGGACGAGGACGAGGACGAGGACGAGGAGGAGGAGGAGGAGGAGGAGGAGAGCGCTATCGACAGGGAAAGTGGGGGCCACGAGGTCCGCCGGCTCGACGACGCCCGCGTCGCCCGCGCCCGCCCCCTCACTCTTATCCGCAATTGCGGAATGCTACGTACATGCATGCATACATACATACACACGTACATACGTACATACGTGCATACGTGCATACCTACACACATACATACGTACGTGCGTACATGCATACATGCATACATACATGCATACCTACATACCTACATACGTACGTACGTACATGCACGCACATATACATACATGCATGCATAGATATATATATATATATATATATATATATACATACATACATACATACATATCTATATATATATACACGCACATACATACATGCATGCATATATGCATATGTACATACATACAAACATACATACATGCATGCATGCATGCATACATACATACATTCATAGGTACGTACGTACATGCATACATACATACATGCATGCATGCATACCTACATTCGTACATGCATATGTACACATACACTCATGCACACTGATATACGTATATACGTACATACGTACATACGGACATACGTACATGCGTGCATGCATACGTACACAGATATACATGCATGCATACATGCATGCCTACCTTCCTACCCACAGATCCACGCACACATATACATATATATATATAGAGATATACATACGTACGTACATGCATACATACATACGTGCATAAGTGCGTGAATTCACACGTACGTAAATACATGTATGCATGCATACCTACATGCATACATACAGGCATGCATGCATGCAGACATTCATGCATACACAGATACACATGCATGCATGCATGCAAACATACATACGTACAGGCGCACATACGTACAGACCTACATACATACGTACGTACATGCATACATACACATATACACATACATGCATGTATGCATACATACATGCATACATGCATACATACATTCATACAAGCATAGATGCACATACATGAGTGCATACATACACACATACTTACATACGTGCATATGTACATACCTACATATATACATACGTACGAACGTACATGCATACATACATACATACATACATACCTACATATCTACATGCATACATATCTACATACATTCATACGTACGTACGTACGCACGTACATGCATACATACGCATACGTACATACGGACATACGTACTTACGTACATACATACGTACAGGCATGCATGCATGCATGCATGCATACACACATACTAGAACCATCGCGCGCGCTTCGCGCGCGCTCAAGTTCTAGCCCAGGCGGGGGTGCGCTGGAAGATCTTTGACAGTGCTGTCAAGCACAGGCGCGAGACATAGTCGTGCCTCCAGAGGGCCTCTTGGAGACCTCTTGGATCTTCGTGGGGGCATCTGAAGGGCTTCTGGGGGGTTCTCCGTGCTTCCTCAATTTGCTGTTGGAGGCACCTCTTGGGTTCTTCTTGGGGCGGCGTCCTGGGGCTTCTTGGGGTCCCTTGGGAGCATCGTCGGGGTTCTCTGGGCAGTCGGAAGGTGATGTTCTGCAATCTGAAGCCGTCATTGGCCGTCTTGGCTGCGTGGAGGTCCGACTTGAGGGCGCCTGAGGCCACACTGAGGCAATCCGGAAGCCTCCCGGGGGCCTCCTGCAGGCAGTTTTGATGCATCGAGGGCACTGTTGGGCAATCTTGGGGCCCCTTGTACGTCTCCTTGGGGCCTTTTGGGGCCACTTGGGAGGCTTATGGGGGCCTCGTCGGACCACTTGGGGACTCTTGGGGCCGTCTCTGGGCCTCTTAGGGCGGAAGACTCTGCTGTTGGGTTCGCGTTCCCATTCTTGGGCCTCTCTTGGGACCGTCTTGGGGCCCTCTCGGGCCGTCTTGGGCGCCTCAGGCACCGTCTTCGGGCCTCGTGGGCCATCTTGGGGCTCTCTTGGAGGCCACTTCGGCTATCGTGGAGCGGTCTTGGGGGCCTCTTGGGCCGTCTTGGAGCGTTGGGATGCCAAAAAGCTGAAACGCTAAAATGTACCCCTGATTTGGGCGTCGTGGGGTCCTGTTGGGAGTGCGGGCTGTCCGGAGGCCATCTTGGGCGTGTTAGAACGACAACTCCGCGATAGTAGGCCTCCTGGAGGCCTCTCGAATAGTAGGCCTCCTGGAGGCCTCTCGCGGCCCTTTTCATACGTGTTGGGGCTGTCTTGGACGGTCTGGAAGCGTCTCTGGCGCCCCGACACCCCCATGGCGCGTCGGGGGCCCCCCCCGCCTCGGTCCAGGGGGGGGGGACCCGACACCCCCATGGCGCGTCCTCGGGCCCTATATTATATATATATATATATATATATATATATATATATATATGTATATATACACACACACGCACACACATACATACATACATACATACATAAATACATACATACATACATACATACATACAAACAGACAGACAGACAGACAGGCAGACATGCATACGTATACATATACATATACATACATATACATATGGTGTATGAAGTTATATGGAAATACACATATCCATATGCATATGACTCTGATATTCATATAAAAAATAATAACAATAATAATAAAAATAATAATACTACTAATAATAATATAATAATAATATAATAATAATAATAATAATAATAACAATAATAATAATTATTAAAATAATAATAATAACAATAATAATGATAAAAATAATAATTACTCCGACGGAAGAACCCCACATAAGAATCCTCTGGGCGAATCTGGAAAAAGCCATCCCCGTCGTCCTCGTGGTTGGTGAGGCGTCCTGGCTGTCTCTTCTGCGTATATTTCCTCTCGCCTTGGCGCGGGCCCCCCTTCCACTCCTTACGTTGTCCCCATCCTCGCCCCCCTGTTTGTTCCGCGCCCCGCCACCTCCTCCCCTTCCTGTTGCATGAGCGCGCATGTCGATGTTCCTCGGCGCCGTCGCCGCCACGGCCAGCACAGGCGCGTTCTCTACTGGTCACGTCGCGCAGCCGTTGGGACAACCCCGCGGGCCAGGCTGTCGGGACAACCCCGCGAGCCGTTGGCGCGCAAGACCAAGCCGTTGGGACAACCCCGCGGGCTTCGAGCGAGGCGCAGCCGCGCTCAGGCGGAAGGCAGCACGAAGCCCAGCTCTGCCGCGAGCTGCTTCGCCTCCGCCCTGGACAAAACCGCTCTCTTGTCGAACTCCAGGAGCGCCTTCCGCAGGGACGCCGGCGGCCCGCACTCCAGGAACTCTCGCGGCGGCGGCCGCAGGATCAGCATGTTCCGCATGCACGTGGCGCGGGAGAACATGACGTAGAGGTGCAGCCACCACTGCTCGTCCGACATGCCCGTGCGGCCAGCGTCCTCGTCTCTCGCGCAGTCGATGGTGACGCCCTTGCGCAGCGTCTGGCCCTGCGACAGCGTGGAGGTCAGGTAGGACGCGTGCGTCAGGGTGAACCCCGAGCGGCGCACGCTGTGCGCCCCCGAGCTCTGCCATGTGAACTCCCTTTCGCTGGGCCTGAACATCAGCAAGCTCCGCGCCCGCGCCTCGGCCTGGCCGTCGTCGTCGGCGCCTTCGGCGCCCTGTCGCAGCACCTCGGCGACCTGAGGAGCCCAAAAACTTCCTTGTTGCGTCCAAAATGTGGCCTGGGAGCTGCGTTCTGGCAGCGCGAGAACCCAAAATTGACGACAGTTACAGGTTTTGGATGACCCGCTCGGATTACCAACATGATCTGCGGGCCCCATAGGGAGGGTGCTCCCGCCTGAGACTTCCTCGCAGTTCACTCACAGACGAGCTCCCGCCTGAGACTTCCTCCATATTCAGGCTTGAGGAGCCCAAAATTGACGACAGTTACAGGATTCCGATGACCCGCTCGGATTACCAACATGATCTGCGGGCCCCATAGGGAGGGGGCTCCCGCCTGAGACTTCCTCACAATTCACTCAGAGACGAGGCTCCCGCCTGAGACTTCCTCCAAATTCAGGCTTGAGAGCCCAAAAGTGACGACAGTTACAAATGTTACAGGTTCCGATGACCCGCTCGGATTACCAACATGATCTGCGGGCCCCATAGGGAGGGAGCTCCCGCCTGAGACTTCCTCCCAATTCACTCACAGACGAGGCTCCCGCCTGAGACTTCCTCCATTTTCAGGCTTGACGAGCCCAAAAGTGACGACAGTTACAGGTTCCGATGACCCGCTCGGATTACCAACATGATCTGCGGGCCCCATAGGGAGGGGGCTCCCGCCTGAGACTTCCTCACAATTTACTCAACGATGATGAGGATGAGGATGATGAGTGGTGGTGAAGATGAGTGGTGAAGAGGATGATGATTGATTGCGAGTGGTGGTGGCGATGATGATGTTTGAATGAGGATGATGCCGATGCCGATGATGATGATGATGTTCGTGAGCGTGTGAGAGAGTGCGAGTGATGATGATGATGAGTACGTGAGTGACTAAGCATGTGAGAGAGCATCATCGATGATGCTGATGAGGTTGATGATGAGAAAGTGTGAGTGAGTGTGAGTGTGTGTGTGTGTTCCTGTTCCTGCGCGGGGTGTCCAGAGAAAACAAGAACCCCACTTTGGATGTGGGGAATAATAATAATAATAATATACATGTATTTATGTGTGTATATATATATATGCATTCGGGGGCCTCTGAGAAATAGTTTTGAAGCCTTTTGGGTGCCGTCTTGGGGCCTCTTGGAGGCTCTTTTGGGCTTCTTGAGGGCCTCTTGGGGCCTCTTGGGGGCCTCTTGGGGCCTCTTGGGGGCTTCCTGGGGGCCTCTTGGGGCCTCTTGGGGGCATCTTGGGGCGGAGAGTTTGATTTTTCAGTTCGCTTTCCCTCTCTTGGGCCCCTCTTGGGGCCTTCTTGGGACCCTCTTGCGCCGTCTTGGTCGGCTCTGGGGCCGTCTCGGAGCCCTCTTGGGCCGTCTTGAGGCCCTCTTGAGGGCCTCTTGAGCCGTCTTGGACCAGATTGGGGCGCCTCTTGGGCGGTGCTTAGCGCCGGAAACACGAAACAGCGAGAATACAAACAAACACTTTAAAAAAACAATGAAAATCAACGAGTTTGCCCTCTCGGGGGGGCTCTTTGGCGGCATCTTAAAAGCCTCTTGGGGCGTCTTGGGGGCCTCCGGGGCAGTTTAAAACACATCTTGCGTCGCCCGAGACCCCCGGACGGTGTCTCGAGACCGTCTGGGGCCGCCAGGATTGCTGTCTGAGGGCTCCCCGGGGCGATTTTAGGCCTCCCAGAGGCGGGCCCGGGCCCCGGGGCCCACATTTGCGGTCGAGGTTCTGGCCCTCGGCCCCCGAGCCCAGTGCACCATTATATGTACATACAAGCATACATTCACATGCACAAGCATACAAGCATACATATATGCATGTATACAAGCATACATGCGTGCGTACATACACATGTATATATATACATACATACATACATACATACATACATACATACATACATACATTACATGACATGGCATGGCATGGCATGGCATGGCATGGCATGACATGACATGACATGACATGACATGACATGACATGACATGTGACATTACATTACATTACATTACATTACATTACATGCATTACATACATACATACATACATACATACATACATACATACATACATACATACATACATACATACATACATACACACATACATACAAGCATGCAAACATGCAAACATACATACAAACAAACAAACAAACATACAAAACATACAAGCATACAAACATACATACATGTATACAAATAGACAAACATACATGCATATACACTACCGACACACTACACATATATATATACAGGTTTACACACGTATGTACATTAATGCATGCATGCATGCATCCATGCATGCATGCATGCATACATGCACTCATACACACATACATTCATGCATACGTACAGACAAACATTCATACACCTAAACATACATGTATATACACATATATACATACATATATACATGCATACATACATACATACATTACATACATTACATACATTACATACATTACATACATTACATACACATGCATATACACATACCCATACACATACACATACACATACACATACACATACACATACACAGTCACAGTCACATACACATACACATACACATACACATACACATACATACATACATACAAGCATACATACATACATACAAGCATACAGACATACATACATACGTACATACGTGCATACGTACATACATATATACATACATACACATACATACCTACATGCATACCTACATAGATACATACCTACATACCTACATAAATGCATACGCACGTACGTATATACATACAGACATACGTTCATACGTACATACGTACGTATATACCTACACACAGGCGTTCACACATACATACATGCATGCATGCATACAAACATACATATATACGTACAGCCACATGTACGTAAATATATAAACCCGTACACGTATATACATACATACATATACGTACATACATACGTACATGCACACTAACATACACACACTACATACACATACTGGTATACAGACATACACACATCAATAAATAGAGACAGGCATACCTTTATATATATATACAAGTACGTGAACTAGAACCACGCGGGCGCTTCGCGCGGGCATATGTTCTAGCCGCGCCCACAGAACTCACATCATAAATTGCGACTGCCCAAGTGTGAAATGCAAAGGCCAATGTTGCCAGAAGTTGTTGCCTGATGCTCACCCCATATCTACAATCAATCAATCTTGCGACCCCCGCAGAAAGTACACATGCAGATATATAGATGTTTATACATCTACATGTATAGGTATACTCTATGTGTATATATATATATGTGTGTGTCCACTGGCATTTGGCCTAACCCGCCACTGCGCTTGGTCGTAGACTGAAGGCCTCTTTGAGAGGTTGTGTGGTGTCTCGTGGAAGGTCTTTCGGAAGTCTTTTGCCGAGTTTGCAGCCTGCATGGGAGCCTCCAGATGCCTCTGGGTGGTGTTTGGGGGGGCCCTCGGGTGCTCATGGGGGGCATATTGGAAATCTCTCGGGGCCCTGCTGGCGGTTAGGGGGGCCGTCTTCGGGGGGCAGGGTCGATGTGCGAGTTCGGGTTCCCGCTCTTGGGCCCTTCTTGGGGCTCTCCTGGCACGCTGCTGTATTGCGCCCCAGGGGGCCGTTTTGAGAAGCCTCGTGGAAATGTATCTGAAGCCCGAGAGGGCTGGATGGCAAGCGCACCCGTGGGCCCTTCTCGTGGCCGTCTTCAGGCACTCTTGGGCTGTTTTGGGCGCCTCTTGGGCCGTCCTGGGACTCTCCTGGGCCGTATTGGGGCCCTCTTGGGGGCCTCTTGGGCTATCTTGGAGCAATCTTGGGGGCTTCTTGGGCCGTCTTCAACGCCGCGCGGGCCGAAAAACAGTGCATGCAAAAAACGCACGTTTCTCAAAGGGAATGAAACGATGTTGGCCTCTTGGGGCTCTTTTAGGGGTGCTCTTGGAGGCCTCTTCGGCCGTCTTGGGCGGCCTCTGTTGCCATCTTGGGGCAATCTTGGGCCCCTCTTGGCCCGTCTTGGAACGATTATGGCGCTCCAAGAATCGCCTCGGCGCTCAATCCCCCACATTTGTGGTCGGGGGGCCGGCCTGGGGCCCCCTGGTCCTAGTGCCCCGTTATGTATATATATATATATCTATAGATACATAAATATATACACAGACGTACATACACACAGATACATGCATACATATATACAGAGATATACGTGCATCCAGACAGACATACACGAACATGCATACATGCAGGCGTACGTGCATGCATGCATGCAGACATACATACATCTGTATCCACCATATGATAGCTGGGAACCAGCGACTGATCGAACGAACAATCTCAAACGACGACGGCACGCGCCATCAAAGGAACATGAGACCAGCGTGCCGTGAGACCAAGAGGTCACGACCGTGGTGGCGGTGATTCGCAATGACATCACAGTATCGGAGACACGAAGAAAGGGATCCGACGCGCAACACTCTGCAACTGGAGAACAACCCGCTGGCGACGAAGACAACGACGCCAACGCCGACTTGCGACGACGAAGACGACGACGACGACGACGACAACTTGCGACGACGACGACGACGACGACGACGACGCAAGACGGCGGACGCCAGCGCCCGAGGGCCTCCTCGGACTCTGGCGAGCCGTCGACGAGAACGACGCGCTGGTCGCCCCGGAGCCGCAGCCGGGGCAGCGCGCCGCCGTCGGGGGCCGCCGCCACGTCGCCAGGCTCGGACGCGGGCGTGGAGGACGACTCGCCATTCGCTGGGGGGCGGCGCGCAGAAGGGGGTGCGGTGTGCGCGTCTGCTGCCACCAGCTACTACGCCTCGCCGAGAGCTTTCCAGGGAGGGGGCCTGGATCATCTCGGACGGCCGCTGGGGGCCCGAGATGCGACGCGAAATCACAAGGCCCCGAGGGGGGAGGATCAGTCAGCATCGAATCGCGGATCGGGATGTGCGTCGGATCGGGCCGCATCGGCACGGGGTCTGGGTCGACTCGGGTCGGCCGCGCCAGGATGAATACCAGCACCGTGCTAACGTCGGGCCACATCGCATCGTCGGAATATCGGAAAGACCGCGCCCTGTGGGCGCTTGGAGAGGGGGGGGTTCGAACCCCCCCCCCCCCCTCCCCCCTCTCCCGTGACGGAGGGGGGGAGGGGGGTTCGAACTCCTCCCACCCCTCCCCCCCTCTCCTCCCTCCTCCCCTACTGCTTCTAAGTCTTCGTGACCTGCTCGAGGTGTTTGGGTGCAGGCCACAGTGGCCTGCGACACCTCCACGGTCGCGCGACCACGGGCGCCGCCACGCCGCGCGGCCCCGATCGGGATCCGGCCTGGCACCGCCGCCGCCGCAAGGAGCGTGCCAACGCACGCGTGCTCCTGCGGCTTGGCGCGGCGGCAGGCCTACTGGACAGGCACCACAGCAGCGGCAGGATGGCGCTAGGGGATCGTGCATTGTCACGTTCGACAGGCCATACGTCAACCTGGCGCTGCTCGTTCGTGAAGTGCAGCCAGGACAACTTTGCGTCGAGAACGACATGCAGAGGCTGCGGAGCGCCCAAGGGGGAGGAGGTGGAGGCCAGAAGGACAAGGCCAAGCCCCCCTGGAGGAAGCGCTCTGCCTCGGCAGATAGAGGAGGTCACAGGCGAGGAGCTGCGGCAGGAGACCACGGAGATGCAGGTGCTGGAGTGCCAGCGGCCTCGGGCAACATCGGCATCTTGCCCATGCTGCCGAAGCAGGCGCAGCATCACCCCAGCTGGCTGACCGCCCCGCCGATCGCCGCAGGACTCAAGCGCCACAGGGAGTCCTTGCGCAAGGCGATGGTGGCGGCGGCAGAGGCGGTGAGGGCGATCCGCAGCATGCCGCCGGAGCAGGTCTCCCCGCAGCGCCTCAAGCAGGCGGAGAACGAGTACGCTGCGCTCCACTGCCAGGTCATCCTAGCTAAGGACCCGACCACGCGCATGGAGAAGCAGGAGCAGTTCGTCAACAAGGCCAAGAAAGCGCTGACGGCTGCCAAGGACGCCCAGTTCGCCGCGGAGCTGGCGGCGGAGGCGTGCAAGTCGGAGACGGCCAAGGCCCAGAAGGAGTACCAGCACGCGCAGGAGTTCATGGCGCAGATGGCTCAGCTTGAACACTGGTGCGCCTACCCGCCAGAGGGCGGAGCCCCCGCCGCTGCGGAGCCAGCCGCGCACAAGTTCGCCAGGGACGCGGCGGTGCCGGACGACAGCGACGAGGAGATCGAGGACGCGGACGACGACGTCTACGGAGGAGGCTCGTCAGGGCAGCAGCAGATGCCAGTGAGACCAGCATGGTCACACACGGGCACGGCCCACGATCAGAACCGCGTGGCGAAGCTGGAGACACAGATGGGGTCCATGCAGGACACGCTGGGGCAGATCCTTGCGGCGCTCAATGGGCAGCCCCTCCAAGGCCAGCCACCGCAGGCCGCAGGAGCGGAGGACATCCCCGTTCCAGGTGGAGGGAGGCTGCCCACCAGCCAGAAGAGCGCGAGCGCAGGCAAGGCCGCCAAGTCTCCAGCCAAGGCGTTTGCGGAGCCGCCGCCGCCAGGCCAGAGGAGGCTGGCCCTGTCGTCTGGAGGTGCAGCCACGGACAGCTCAGAGGGAGCCGTCAAGGTCATGAAGGACGAGAACGGCGACCCAGTCGTGGTCGAGGTGGCGGCAGCCCGCTCCCCACTGAAGGAGCTGCAGCAGTGCCAGACGCCGCCTGCCGCCGACGAGAACGCCATGAGGGACGTCAGAGTGGGGCAGCGGCTGGACGCCAACGGGCGGCCGTTGGGCTAGTTTACCCGGGCCAGCCCCCGCTACCGTCTTCAGCGGCGACGGAAGCGACAGGGGGGTGTGGCCCGGTAGCTTCACCTTCAGAGGCGCTGCCAAGGAGTGGTGTCGACACGCCAATTCCAGACACAGCAGCCGACATGGCCGTGCTGAGGGCAGCATGGCCAATCACCATCGACAAGGGTTTCGTCGAATACGGAGAGCAATACATTCACAGCTCCACCAAGGGAGTACTTTCCAAGTGCTCGCGTCTTCAGGGCGATTTTGATCCAAGCCTGTTCGAGACGCTACTCATCTACACGGATGGCTCAGGCGGCAGCACGCATGGTCATCTTCATGGGCCGCCGGCCTGGGCCTTCGTCGTGCTGGGCTACACGCACGACGACGAGTTCGTGCTCATCGGCACGATGGGGGATGCGATGCCGACGCTGGGGGAACAGTTCAGCCAGCCGTCTGGAGCCGCAGAGATTTGTGCGATGATTGCCGCGATCCTCTGGCTCTTGCAGCTCCAGGTGGCTGTGGACGAGACGGGCAAGCATGCGCAGCTGCCAGTGATCAGCTTCTACACCGACAACAACTACGTGGTCGACATCGGGAGAGGAGGTGCCGCGCTGGAGCACTACGCGCCGTACGCCAGCTTCCTGGACAGCATCGCCAAGGTGCTGAGACACAGCGCGGAGGACATCCTCTGGTCGCACGTCAGCGGCCACATGGCGGACCCGTGGAACGAGCTCGCCGACACCGTCGCCACGCTGGCCAGAGGCGGCCTCATCGCGTGGCCCAACGACTTCGACCTCTGGGAGCGCATGGAGCAGGTGCTGCCGCAGGCGCCCTGGCTGTGGCTCAGTGTTGCCCCTCAGGCCGAGAGACTCCAATACCCGCTCCCAGGCCACCCCGTCCCTGTCCTCGAGGCCCCGTCCCAAGGCCTCCAGAGCTTCCTCCTGAAGCACCTGTCCCAGGGAGACAATGGCTCGCAGGGGGAGGGCCGAGGCAAAAGGAGGGGGGAGGGGCAACCCAGCAAGCCACGGAAGCTACGGCTAGCAGTGGCCAATGTCCTGACGCTCGACCCCAGGAAGTCCAGGGTGAGCAGGGGGAAAGCCTTCACAGGTGTCCCCATCCCAGGAAGGATGCGGTCCCTAGCGCAGCAGTTCGGGGACGCGGGCTACCACCTGGTCGGCACGCTCGAGACCAAGGTCCCCGCCGAGTCCGTCGTGAGAGTGGGCCACTACCTGAGGAGGAGGAGAAGGAGGAGGAGGAGGAGGTTGAGCGGGAGGAGGAGGAGGAGGAGAAGGAGGAGGAGGAGGAGGAGGAGGAGGACGCTCTGGGGCCTCGCTGTGGGTCAACACGGTGGGCCAGCCGGGCGAGGACGGCCCCGCCCTGCAGGAGCAGCACGTGGCGATCGCACACGAGGGGCCGACCCACATGCTGGTGTGCATCAGGGCGCCCTTCCTCCACTGCGACATCCTGGTAGGGCATGCCCCTAGAGGAAAGAGAACTATGCACATACACCGATTCTGGCCAGGCCCATCCTGAGCCCAGGATCGGTGCATACGCCCTCCTACCTTGGCCAGGAAGGCATATGCACCGATCCTGGGTCAAGGATGGGCCTTGCCAGGATCGGTGCATGTGCATAGTTCTCTTCGCCCGACTGGTAGGGCATGCCCCACACAGCCACAGGCCCCCAGGGGAGATCAGGGACTGGTGGGAGCACACCCAGAGGATCCTCGACAAGAGGCCCGACCCCAGCCCGTGGCTCTTGTCCCTGGTCGACGCCAACGCCCAGGTGGGATCGGTCCCCGCGGTCGGCATCGGAGAGTACGGCGCGCAGAAGGAGAACCTCCCAGGGCCCTGCCTCCGCAAGTACGTCAAGCGCACCGACTCCTGCCTGCCCTCCACGCTGGCTCAGTCCAGGAACAATGTCTACGCCACGTGGACTCCGTCGAGGGCCAGGACCGCTGAGGACGGCAAGCGCATAGACTACATCGCGGTACCACAGGAGCTGCTACAGCATGTGGGCGATCAAGGGGTCAACGACAACATCGAGCTTGCGGTCTCCCACAAGGACCACGCAGTGGTGGACCTGGAGGTGCAGCTCCCGCAGGGCCAAGACGGGGAAAGACCGCCCAGGTGGCAGCGCCCCAAGGTGGACACGACCAAGCTCACCACGTTCTCCTGCCAGGTGAGGTTCGACGAGCTGATGGGGCAGGTGCAGCACCCGGCAGCGAACGTCCACCCCAACGACCACGCGGACTACCTCGACAGCCAGGTCCTGAAGGCGGCGGAGGAAGCTTTTCCGCTTGAGCCCATGGCGCCGAAGCCGACATGGGAGTCGCCAGCCACACAGGACCTCTGCCATGTCAGGGCGCTGCTCCTAAGGACCACAAGGAGGGCCAGGAACCGCCTGTGTCACATCATGCTGGTGGTTACGATGGCGGCGTGGGCCAACTGCTGCGACCAGGGGCTGTGGCACAACCTGAGGACAGCACAGTGGCAAGCATCGAGAAGAGGCAGGGTCACGTGCGACAAGGTCGTGGAACCATGCCGCACGGCACTGCAGGACTACCGCCAGGTGCACGACTTCTCGGCCATGGTCATGGGCCAGCAGCACCCTGCAAAGATAAAGAAGCAAGGAAGAAGATCGACGCAGTATCCCCAGGGCCGCACCTCGAAGCACGTGACCTTCAACGAGGTGCCCGACTTCGACATCCCAGCTGAAGCAGGGGACGCCCAGGATACAACCGCATAGGCGCGATGGCCAGCGCCTACATGCAGTGCCGCCATCGACCCGCCACTCTCGTGGGCCGACTGCGCGGACAACAGCGACCTGGAGGAGCCAGACAGGGCCCACGACCCTCACGACGAGGACTACGAGGGGCACGCTGGCGGCAGATGGTGTTTGGGCCAGACTGAAGGCATGCTGCAACCCAAACACGACGAGCTCTTGTTAAGTCAAGCCGTCGGGGAAGCATCGGACAACCTGAGACGGACCAACACCAGAAGCAGCCAAGCATCCGCAGTGCAGCAGGGCGAAGTACAGCAGCCTGCGGACACGTGCGACCCGCCGTGGGAGGCCGCAATTGACGAGGAGGAAGACCTAAGGGAGCACATGGAGGAGCGCTCCACCTTCTGGGTCTACAACCTAGCGGAGGCGGAGGGCAGCCACAGGTCATGGAAGCTGTGGTGTGTACCTGTCGTCAAACGTCTCCTACGCCGACATCCTGTGAGGCTACGTGCCATCCAGGACACCAGGGACGGCGAGGCCAAGCACATCGACCGTATCGCAGAGGACATCTGCGAGGCCGCGTGGAGCAACACGGTGGACCGCAGGGCCGGCATGATCAACTGGATCTGGTGGCAGGATCGCCAGGGCGAGCATGCCAGCAGGGACAGGCTGGTGGCGGAGCACTGGCGCACCCTGGACAATATTCGAGCTGAATTTCGTGGCGTACTTGGAAGGCGGGCTCCGCCCGAAGGCACAAGGCGACGTCGGCGACTCGAACCAGACCCACCAGCAGGAGCAGGTGCTGACCGGTGGCGAGGTGAAGCTGATGGAGGCAGCCATGTTTTGCCGAAGTCAGAGCGGGACGCCTCGGTGCTCCTCGAGCCGAGAGCGTCCCAAGTCGTCGCCACTGGTACGCCGGATGCCTCGAATGGCCACGCTTTGCCAAGGTCAGAACCGGCAGCCCTGGTGCTCCTCGAGCCGAGGGCTGCCTCACGCGTCGCCACGTTGCCGGATCAAAACAAGCAGGCCAGCAAGAGAGGCATCTACAGCCTGCAGCCCAAGCTAAAGAGGCCCGACGGACACCTGTTCCACGAGCGCCTGGCGATCAGCCCGACCCAGACGCTCATCAAGGCCATAGAGGAGGCGGGGGACGACTGGGAGACCCTGCTGCCGACCCTCTACTGGATGGCGAGCATAATCCAGACCAAGACTGAGGCTCTGAGCCAGTGGTGCTGGAAGCTGATGGGCGCAGACATTCTGGCTTCTCACCGCCAAGACGCTCGAGATCAGTACCATCGCATTGCAGGAGACATACGCGACGCATGGGACAAGAGGCAAACGGACATAGCGTTTGCACGGCTGAGGGGAATGGGCATCGGCTCTCAGAAGCGCATGATGAACAAGTGCCTCCCGTCGGTCAAACTCCTCGACGGCACGTACGCCACGTCGCAGGCCCAGATGGGGAACAGGTGGCTCCAGCACTTCAGCCTGGTAGAGTTCGCGGCCGACGTGCCGATCGCGGACCTCCACAAGCTCATGCAGGCGCAGGTTGAGAAGGGAGGCTTGATGCCAGACGTACTCGACCCCAGCTGCATCCCGACGTTGGCGGACATGGAGCGCGCAATGAAGATCACAAAGGACTCAGCGCCAGGGGTCGACGGCCTTATGGGGAAGCTCTTTCGGACACAGCCGAAGACACTGGCGGCAGCATACCACCCACTGGCAGTACAGTGGAAACGAGGCTTCTACAGACACCACCACAAGAAGAAGCAGGCCGAAGAGTGCGGCAACCACAGGTGCTTCGCGGTCACGGCCATGGTGGGCAAAAGGGTGAGGCACTTCTACAGGTCAAAGGTGGCCGAGTACCTACCACAGGCCGTAGGAGACCACCAATTTGGAGGTGTCAGGCGCAGAGGCACACAGCATGCGTCTGTGGTCACCAGGATGCTGCAGTCAGCGGCGTCCGCCAACATGCTGTCCTTCGCGGTAATCTTCATGGACGTCAAGAACGCCTTCTACTCCATGGTCAGGGAGCTGGTGCTGCGCACGCCCATGGCCAAGGCAGACAAGGATGCGATCGCCGAGTCCACGGCCGTCCCGCCCACGGCCCTGGAGATCCTGAAGAAGAAGCTCGAGGAGGAGATGCCGCTGCTCCACCGTACGGAGGCCAGCGAGCATCTGAAGGCATTGGTCGAGGAGCAGTACACGGCCTCATGGTTCGTCTGCGAGAGCTCGGACCACGTCGCTCTTGGCACCAAGTCCTCGATCCCAGGCCAACCTCTCGCCGACCAGATCTACGAGATCGCCATGGCGGAGGCCATCAGGGTCTCGGAGGCGAGGATCGAGGAGGAGGGCCACGGCATCTTTGTCACAGGTGCCAACGTACGCTCGCTGGCGCAGCAGCTCGACAGCGACCTCGACTTCGAGAAGATACCAGGCCACAGCGTGGCCTTTGCGGACGACGGCACCTTCTTCTTCATCGGCAAGGCCGACGAGGCGATGGATGCGGTGGCAGTCATTGCAGGCATTGTGCTGGACACGTTCGCGGAGTTCGGCCTCGTCCTCAACCTGGATCCTGGCAAATCGGAGGTGCTCTTTGCCTTCGCAGGTCAAGGGGCCAAGGGTGCGAGGATGACCCTATGGCATGAGTGCCATGGAAGGGTCAAGCTCAGGTCGAAGCACTACGAGGGGGCCATCATCCACGCAGTGCACAACCACGTGGCGCTGGGGACGGTCATCGACGACCACGGCGCGGTGTACCCCGAGCTCTACCGCCGCGCAGCCACCACTACAGCCGCTCTCAGGAAGCTGAGAGAGAAGGTCTTCCGCAACCACCAGCTGGACCTGCCTACCAAGATGGTCTTCGCCGACGCCCTGGTTTGCTCGTCGAGATGCTTCTCGCAAGGCAGCTGGCCAGGACTCACGAGGGCGGAGGCCAAGTATCACCACGCCATGGTCATGGCAGTCTACAGGGCGGCGGCGGGGAAAAAGTTCGCCACAAAAGAGGACGGCGAGCTGGACCTCGACGCCTACCCAGAGGCAGAGGATGAGGCGCTGCTCGCCAAGGTGGGAAGGGCTCGGCCGGAGGACCTGCTGAGAGTAGCGAGGCTAAGGCTTTTTGGCGAACTACTGCAAGCAGGACCACCCCTCGCCTTTGCGACGATGGCCCAGCTCCACCTGCGGCCTCAGCATGCCAAGAGGCAGTCCTGGCCGCAGATGCTAATGGGGGACCTCCGCTGGCTGCAAGGCTACTCGGCGGACCTGCAGGACCTCCCGGACCCCAACGAGGAGCTGAGGCCTTGGGAGATGATGATTCTACGCTCGCACTCCTCGTGGAAGTACAGGCTCAACGACACGCTCAAGGCGGCGGCGGCACAGCTGAGCAGAGGTCACGCGGCACGCATGGCAGAGAAGCGCTTCTTCGCCACAGTGCAGCCAGCGGGAGCGCCGTATTCCACGAGGGAAGGCAGCCCTTTTGGGCCCCCGCAGGCAGACGAGCCAGACACAGCGTCGACGAGACAATGGACATGCCCGTGGTGCCAGAGGACGTTCAGGCGCCAAAGAGGGCTCAGAGTCCACATCTCACAGCAGCACTGGACCATGGTTAGTCTAGCGCGTACCTGGACGGGTTCAGCAACGCAGTGCCAAGGATGCCTGACGCTGTACGACCAGACCCACCACCTCACCGAGCACCTGGCGATTGCATCGCCTGCCTGCCTCGTCGCGACCATTGATGCGGGAGAGGCGCCTGGTACTGAGGAGTGCGAGACGCGCAAGGAGCTCCCGCGAGGCTTACTGAGGAAGAGAGTGAACATACCCGCGATCAAGGCAGCGGGGCCCTTGCCAGACGTGGTGTCCCTCAGCCAAGACGATGCAAAGACGGTCCTGCTCGAGGCAGACTACGTGCTCGACGACGCTGCCAGGACCACGCTGCAGGAGGGCTCAGAAGAACGACCTCAGGAGAAGCCGGAAGTTCAGCATGACGAAAGGTACGACCTGAACCAGTTCCGCACCGACAAGTACAGCGGGGTCACCACAGAGGTGAAGATACCATGGAGGATACAAAGGGCAGAGATCTACGTACTCAACCTATTCTGCGGGCACAGGCGCAAGGATGACATTCAACATGTGTTCGAGTCAGCGCCGAAGTTCGAAGTGATGTCAGAGAAGGTGCACATCATGGTCCTCAGCATCGACGTGGCGATCGATGCTCAGCGCTGCGACCTCATGCGCCAGGACAGCCTGATGGTCTTACACGAAGGGATCCTGAAGAGGCAGATCGTGATGTCGGGAAGAGGACCGCCATGTGAGACATGGAGTGCGGCGAGATGGTCAGAGCTGCCAGGCCCACCGCCGCTCAGGTCCCACGACCAGTTCTGGGGAGTGGCGCACGCTGCACCGCAGCAGAGGATCCAGCTTGCAGTGGAGAATGCCCTGATGCAGTCCATGGTGCTCCTCCTCGCGGCGCACCTGGTGGCAGGCACGGCAGGGTGGTCGGAGCACCCCATCCCGTGTAGCTGGCGGCTGGCAGCCGTCACATCGTGGACATGGGAGCCGTGGCTCGCGCTGCTGTCGGCGCCGTGCTCCACGACCGCGGACTTCGACCAGTGCGAGCACGGCCAGCTGAGCAGGGCCCCGACCAGACTTTTCGGGCTCCGCATGGCGGGACTCCACAGTCGCCTGACTGCGACGCCTGGGGGAGGAAAATGCTCCCACGGGCGAGAGGCCCATGCCACTCTCCTAGGGCGCGAGGTAGGGTCCAGGACTTTCCGGACCGCGCGGAAGAAGGTCTACCCCCCGGGCCTCTGCCGCTGCATCGCGGAGAGCATTCTGGAGACGCTCGAATCGGCTCTTGACGAAGCGCTCCCGGATGCGCCCAGGGATGAATCCCAGTCTCACCACCTCCTTGTGCAGGGCCTGGCGGACTTTTATGTCTCAGAGATCCCTGCGACTGAGGACGGGGCCAGGGAGTGGGCCCCAGATTTTGCGAGGGGAAAGGGCCGCAGCAGGCCTGACCCTGAGAAGGGCCGCTTTGAGGCCCCGGACCCGCCTGGCCAGGACCCCCCGGGCCCCTCCCAGGATCCTGAAGACAGCCAGGGCCCCACAGAGGAGGAGGCCTACGCTGCTGAGGTGATCGGACTCTCTCCCCTCCTCTGTCCCCCGACTCCGCCTCCGCCTCCGCCTCTCCCTCCCCGCCCCCCTCTGACCGACACCCAGCGGCGCAGGATTGCCGAGAATAAAGCCAGGGCCCAGCGGATACGGCAAGAACGCCGTAGGCCGTGGGCCTCTAGGGGCCTTGACCTGCGACTCGCGTGGGGAGCCCCAGAGGGCTGCCCCATGTAGGAGAGCACCTGCGGGGCTCGGGCGGACTTGCCAAGGAGCGGGTCGGCCTGGGCCCAACAAATCTTCGGAAGGGCCTGACAACGGATCGGGCCCGCCACACCCTCCACCTGGCTACAGGCCGGGTCCGAGCCGGCCCACTATAAGGGCCACTGCACGTCGGCACCGACAAGACGCAGAGTTCCACCACCACCCTACTTCTCTTCTCTCCCTCTCCTCGGGCTGGCGGTGGGTGGCGTCGGCGGCGGCTGGCGGCGGCGGCGCCGGCGTTTCTTGAGGCCTCTCTGAAGTGGTGGTGGTGGTGGGTTGTGGTGGTGGCGGTGGTGGTGGTGGTGGTGGCGGTGGTGGTGGTGGAGGTGGTGGTGGTGGTGTGGTGGTTGGTGGTGGTGTGGTGGTTGGGGGTGGTTGTGGTGGTTGTGGTGGCGGCGGTGATGGTGGTGGTGGTGTGCCGGTGTGTGGTGGTGGTAGTTGTGGTTGTGGTGGTTGTGGTGGTGGTGTTGATGGCGGTGGTGGTGTGGTGGTTTGTCAAGGTGGTTGTGGTGGTGGTAGTGGTTGTGGCGCGAGGTGGGTTATGGTGGGGGGGTGCGGCGGCGGTGGTGGTTGTGGTGGTGTTGGTGGTTTTGTAATGGTGGCGGAGGTTGTGGTGGGTGGTGGTGAAGATGGTAATGGTGGTGGTGGTGGCGGTGGTGGTGGTGTGGTGGTTTGTGGTTGTGGTGGTGGGGTGGTTGTGTGGTGGTTTGTGGTGGTGGTGGTGGCGGGGTGGTTTGTGGCATTGGTGGTGGTGGTTTGTGGTGGTGACAGTGGTGGTGGTGGTTGTGGCGGTGGTGGTGGTGTGGTGGATAGTGGTGGTGGTGGTTGTGGCGGCGGTGCTGGTGGTGGTGGTTTGTTGTGGTGGTGGTGGTGGCTGGTGGAGGTGGTGGTGGTGGCGCAGTGGTTTGTGGTGGTTTGTGGTGGTGGTTGTGGTGGTGGTGGTGGTTGCGGTTTTGGTGGTAGTGGTGGTGGTGGTGGTTGCGGTGTGGTGGTTTGTTGTGGTGGTGGTGGTGGCGATGGTGGTGGTGGCAGGTTGTGGCGGTGGTGGCGGTGGAGGAGTTGGTGTGGTGGTTTATGGTGGTGGTGGTGGGGTGGTTGTGTGGTGGTTTGTGGTGGTGGTGGTGGCGGGGTGGTTTGTGGCATTGGTGGTGGTGGTTTGTGGTGGTGACAGTGGTGGTGGTGGTTGTGGCGGTGGTGGTGGTGTGGTGGATAGTGGTGGTGGTTGTGGCGGCGGTGCTGGTGGTGGTGGTTTGTTGTGGTGGTGGTGGTGGCTGTGGTGGTGGTGGTTGTGTGGTTGTTTGTGCTGGTGGTGGTGGTTTGTGGTGGTGGTGATAGTGGTAGTGGTGGTGGCGGTGGTGGTGGTGGCGTGTTGGTTTTTGGTGGTGGTGGTGGTGGTGGCGCTGGTGCTGGTACTGGTGGGGGTGCTGGTGGTGGTGGTGGGTGGCGGGTGGTGGTGGTGGCGGTGGTTGTGGTGGTGGTGGCGTGGTGGTGCGTGGTGGTGGTGGTGGGTTGTGGCAGTGGTGGGTTGTGGTGGCGTGGTGGTGGTGTGGTAGTTAATGGTGGTGGTTGTGGTAGTTATGGTGGGTTTTGGTGGGTTGTAGTCGTGGTGGTGGCGGTTGTGGTGGTGGCGCAGTGGTTTGTGGTGGTGGTGGTGGTGGTGGTGGTGGTGGTGGTGGTGGTTCTGGTGGTTGTGCTAGTGGTGGTGGCGGCGGTGGCGGTGGTGGTGTTGGTGTGGTTGTTTGTTGTGTTGGTGGGGTGGGTGGTGGTGGTGGTGGTGTGGCATTCGGGTCTTCCTCTTCCTGCCACCGTCTGTTGGCTTTGGGTCACAGTTCTAATGGATGCCTCTTGGGGTCTCGTCAGAGGGGTCTCTGGGGCGTCTGAGGAGCACGTGTGAAGGCTCCTGGGCGCCTCTTTGGCATCTCCTGGAACTTCCTAAGGGCCCCTGGTGGCTTTCGGGAAACGAGGGCTCGATATGGCGATTTGTATCTTCCCGCTGCCGGCCCTCGCCAGCGCAGGCGCAGGCGCAAGCGAGCGGGGGGGGGGGTGCGACACCCCCCCCCTGGGAAGCCGGAAGAGAAAAGATTTGGGGAGTTAGAATCCCTATACTTCCTTTCTTCCTTCCCCCGGGGGGGGGGTTGAACCCCCCCCCCCTTGGGAGGAGAGGGGGGGTGGGGGACGGGGGGTGGTTAGGGAGGAGGGGAGTCCCCCTAGTTCTGATCGACGGCGCCGAGTGTTCGAGGGGGGGCCCCCCGGTTCGAAACGCGCCGCCGAATGTTCCCAAGGCAAGCGCCCATGAAACGCGATCTCTCGAAAATCGGAATCGAATCGGATCGGGCCACCCAACATCGATTTCTAATCGGATCGATTGGATCGAGATGGACCCAGGGGGGTCTCTAGCATTAGAGCCACGGATGCTTCGAGCGCTTAGTTCGTGTCGCGACGATTTACGAGGTTGGTTTCTGACACTGCGTGAATCGTTCAACCTAGAACGATCGCGGTGTTCCGATCCGATCGTACAGATCGTTCGGTATCGGCCGATTCCCAGCCACTGGCGTCGTTGGACCTTGAACGCCCGCGCTAGGGTCGCCGCCCGACGCGGCGCGAATCTGCCGCAGAAGGGCTCGGAGGCTTGAAAAAGCTTCTAAGAAGGCGGGAGAACTCTCGATCTGAACGCCCGAACCAGGGACAGCACAAATAAGGGCATGCACAACTATGAATGCTGTCACAAGCTGGCAGCGCTTCTCGTTGCGAAAGCACGAAGTCCACCGTGACATAGACAACGAGTCCTGCGCCAGGGGGGCAGGAACTGCTGCCAGTCCCCGCACCCACTCTTCCCATCCCCGCTTCGGCCCTCACGATCTGGAAGGCCCCCTGCCCTTTATTCGGAGGCCGCGCCACTCGCCACACCCCCTCGCCCGCGCCGCCAACGCTTGCAGCAGCTCCTCCAGCGCGACCATCACCTGCTCGTCCACCACCCCCCAGCGGTGGCTGAGCTTCACGAGCTCGCGCGGGTCGAGGAGGCCCTCTCCTCGGCGGCAGCCCTCCAGCGCCAGCCACAGCATCCGCGGCCTCAGCCCCGGCGCTGCGGCCCCCGCCTCCTTCAGCTGCCCCAGGGACGGCCCTGGCGCCTGCCAGAGCACCTGCCGGCCACGAGCAAGCGTGACCCCAGGCAAGAGTGACCCGTGGTGCGCGACTTCAGGGGGCCGCGGGGAGCCCGCACCCAGGCGCGCAGGCCAGTGGGACCGGTTGGCCCGAAGGTCAGTCTGGCAAAGGGTCACTCGTCTGTACGGCAGGTTCGTGTCGTGTCGACCCCGGCGTTGGTTTTTGACACCGCAGGGATCGTTCAACCTTGAACGATCGGCCATTTCCGCAACGTCCAATCGTTCAACATCGACCGATTCTGGGCCGCCGCCGGCGTTCAACCTTGAACGCCCGCGCTGGGGTCGCCGCTGGTCGACACGACGCAAACCTACCGTACGTGGCCGAACCTGCTGCAGCAGAGACT
This sequence comes from Prorocentrum cordatum, assembly GCA_963575745.1. NCBI lineage: Eukaryota > Dinophyceae > Prorocentrales > Prorocentraceae > Prorocentrum > Prorocentrum cordatum. The sequence continues at coordinate 197,583 of CAUYUJ010017334.1, forward strand.
GGAGGGTCTCCCCGGGGAGCACGGCGGCGAGGCCGAAGAGCCCCACGGCCTCCAGCGCCGGCAGCCCACAGCCCACCCGCCGCGCCGCGGTGCCGGCGTCCACCGCGGCCCCGCCCTCGCACCAGCACAGGAGCTTGGCCAGCAGCCCGTCCGCCAGCTCCGGATCGTCCGCGGGCGCCCGCGCGAGGGCCGGGCAGCCCCGCACGAGCCTCAGCAGGGTGTCTAGCTGCAGGCCCATCAGCTCCGCCAGCGACAGGTCGCCGCGGCCCTCGCAGGCCTTCACGAGTAGCCTCGTCCCCGTGGCGGCGGCCTCCCTCGGCTGCAGCCGCTCGCAGAAGTGCAGCAGCGCGCACACGTCGGGCGCCTCGAGGCTGGCCAGGTCCCGCTGCAGGTGCTGCGAGACGGAGGAGCGCTCCCTGCCGGTGACGGAGAGGAGCACCTCCAGGCGGCCGGCCAGCTCGAGCGGCTGCATCCACGGAGGCCACCTGGGCGGCCGCGGCAGGTCCCTCGGAACTGCGGGGCCTGCCGCCAGAGCCGCCAGCGGCTGGAGCCAGAACGGCTACACGCGGGTTGACTGCCACGTTTAGCGCAGGGCACTGTACAATACACGATGAACTACTCAGCGCAGGCACTGCCTGTGCGAAGACATTGAAGCCAGCTGAAGGCAAGCAACACGCCAGCTGAGAAAGCCAAAAGGCAAGCTGAAGGTCAGCTCGAGGCAGGCCAACAAATGAAGGCTCGCTTTCATGTAAGCTGAACAAGCAAGACGAAAGCAAGGTCAAGGCACCCAAAAGGCCAGCCAAAAGCAGGCGGAAAGTAAAGTTTAAACAAGCTGGAGGCAAGCTACGGGCAAGCCTCAGGGCTTGCTGAATGGAGTGTCATCAGGTCCCTGCGAGTTCGATCCCAAGACGGCCCAGGGACCACCCCAGACGGCCCCGAGACCCTCCAAAACGGCTCCAGAACCCCCAAAGGGATGCCAATATGGCTTCCAGAGGCCCCAAGACAGCCCCCAGAGAGCCCAGATGGACTCCAAGCACGGCGTTGGAGGAGGGAAGGGGAGAGAGGAAGGAGGCAGGAATAAGAGGAGGAGGAGGAGGAGGCGAGCCTGCCCGCGGCCATCAGGCTATTAGCGGGAGGACGAAGAGGAGCAGGGCGGCGGGAGGAGAGCGCACGACGACGACGACGACAACGACGACGACGACGAAGACGACGACGGCGGCGACAACGACGACGACGACGACGACGACGACGACGACGACGACGACGACGACGACGAGGACGAGGACGAGGACGAGGACGAGGACGAGGACGAGGACGAGGGCGACGGCGGCCTCGACGACGGCGAGGCCGCCCCCCCACCCCGCCCCCAGCCGCGGGGCGTCCCGTGGCCGCCCCCGTCCCGCACCGCTGGCCGGGGTGGCCTGGGCGGGCACGGCGGCGGCTGCGACGACGGCGGCGGCGAGGGGCACAAGGACACTGCTGCGAGAGAACACGTGGCAGCAGCGCGCAGCCCGAGACGAGCCGCTCCGCCCCCGGCCCGCTCACCACACAGGCTCGAGGAGACGGCCGAAGAGGGAGAGGGGGCGGGGGGGGGGGCGAGGGGCAGGGGGGGACGAGGGTCAGAGATGTGGGAGGCACCCGCTTCTCGCCGCCGCGAAGCTCGGCGCGGAAGGTCCAGCTCCTGAGCAGGCTGTGAGCACCGCGTGGCCCCACAGGGCCGCCCGAGCCCCGGGCAGAACGGCGGCAAGCACAACGAAAAAACAAAAAGCGAGAACGGATGGCGGACGATGTTCGGAAAGGAGTGGGCAATGGGGGGAATTGGAGGCCTGGAAATGGGCACCAACACCAAGACAGGGGGCTGCCTCCACAGGGGAGAGATGATCCTAGAGTTCGGTGTTGGTGGCAAATGTCGGTCACCTTGGAAGCCAGAATATTACCACCATCACCGAGATCGGGATCTTCTTCCCTCGGTGGAGGAACACCGCCGATATTGGTGTTGGTGTCAACCTCTAGGCCTGCGAGGGAATCCAGCATCCGACCAACGTCGTCGAAAGACCGTGCGATTGCCGGCCACGCGCAGGGCCATCGCGCCCGGCCACGGCCCCACCCTCCCGCAGCGCCCGCGGGGCGCCCGCGCGGGCGGAGGGGGAAGCTCGAGCACCCGAGGCGGCCGCGAGCGCGCGGGCGGACAAATGCCAGCTCTGGGCAACAGGTCCGTCTCCCCCCACCACCTCCTCCCCTGACCGTGTTGCCCACTTCTGGGAGGGGGCGAGGAGGAACCGCGAGGCGGGTCTGCATCGCTGTCCCCCTCAGAAGGCTCACAGCGGACGCGGCACCGCGTCGTCGGCATGGCGCCGCCACGGCCGCGGCAGCGCGGAGCCCTCCACCTCAGCCTCCGCACCCATCATGCTGCCGTGGCGGCACGGCACCGCGGAGACCGCGGCAGCGCAAGACCGCGGCACCGCGAGTGCCAGGTCGCCCAAAGTCGAGCCCCGCGCCCCGAGAAGGCGAACAGCGCGCGGTCGTCTTCGCGCCCTCGCGAGGCCCCCGTGGAAAGAGGGGGGGGGGGTGCACCTCTCGGGTCGGGACTTCGAAGCCCGATAAGCGGCTATCTCTGCGACCCTGCGGGCGACCTGGAGATACAGCTCGTCTTGATCGGTGTGGCCCGAAGATCCAGGCTGAGGAAGATGGGGCAGGGAGCAAGGAGTGGCCCGCGAGCGAGCGAAGGGCCGAGAGGGGCTGACAGAACGACAGAGGAGGAAGTGGACGGAAGGGGAAGGAAGGGGAAGGGACAGGAGAGGAGGAGGGGAGGGAAGGGCGGGCACGGGCCCTCCCCGTCCCTTCCATCATTTGCTCCCTCACCCTCCCTCTCCCGCCCCGCTCTCCCACAACAGCTCCTCCCCCTCCCCGTTCCTCCCCCAGGCTCCGCATCCTCCCCAAACCCCCTCTGCGTCCTTGCTCTTCTCTCTGCCCGCATTACCCCGATCCCATCTCGCCCGAAGGATTGCAAAAAAACCAAAGGATTGCAAAAAAACCAAGGATTGCAAAAAACGAAGGATTGCAAAAAAAACAAGGATGGATTGCAAAAAAAACAAGGATGGATTGCAATCCTTCGACCAAGGATTGCAATCCCTCCCCTCCCCGCAGCGTCGCCATCTCTCGCCCTCCCACCTCCCCGTACCACGCCGCTCGCACGGCTCCGCGAAAACGTGCGCACGGGAGGACCCAGGCCGCCCCCTCGTCCAAGCGCGGGCGCAGAAATCCATGCCTTCGCCGGCCAATAGGGCGAGAAGAACCAAGGGAAATGAGCACCCGCGCTCTGGTTTGACGCCCCATCTGACTACCTACCAGACCACCCCAACCCAACCCGAAGACCCGAATTTGACCCCAATTTCGGGTTGGGGGGGGTACGGGTCCCATGTGTTTTTTCAACGTTCCCCGACCCCCCCCCCACTGGAAATGGAGGGCAAATTTGGGCCTTCGGGTTGGGTTGGGGTGGTTTGGTGGGTGCTGACCATCAGAACCACGAGGGGGCGACGCGGCACGAGAAGCCACACGGGCCATGGGCGCACGGAGCGAGTCCTGGATCGCCATCGGGGTATAGGGTGAAGCCGCGAGAGGGCAACTCGGCACAAGGGCCCCAGGGAAGCATGCGCGCCCGACTCCGACCCTGGCATGCACGCTCGCGGGAACAAAAGCGACAGGGCACGGACAATGGGAGCGGGGGGAAAGAGCAAACACCAGTCAGCACATAGAAAACATCGGCAAATCCCCATGTGGGGCCTCCAGGCGATGGGCCGTCACACTGCGTTGGCTCAGGTGCTGTTGCGATGATGTGGGAAGTGGGATGTCGCAGTTGCACCCGTTCCCCCCCCCCCAAGCCCCAGAACGGCCGCATCGCCAACCTCTAGCGGGAGGCGGGAGGTCTCAGAAACCCTGGCCCCACTGGCCCTAACACAATACAAAGAGCTCTCACTCGCAGCGCCACGGCCCCCTGTCCGCCACCGTGCCCCCTGGCACGTTGAGGCGTGCTAACATACCAAGTGCTGTCTGTTTTTTTGGGTATGCCGATGGTGACATGCAAAGCAGGTGTCATGGGCGAAGAGTTTCTGTCATCTTCTCAGGGCCCCCCCCTCCTCTGGGTAGCGCAGTGTTGCGTGCACCGCCCATGTTCCTGGGGGGGTCCCTGGGCGGCCATGGCGCCTCCCTGGGGCTCTCCAAGGCTTTCATGGCGGCCCAAGAGGCCCCCAAGACAGTCCAAGAAGGCCGCGAGTCGCCGAACGATCGCTCGAAGAAGCCCAAGATGGCCTCAAGATGGGGCTTCCAAGGCGCCCCAGGGGGCCTCCAAGAGAAGGATCCCCAAAGAGGGCCCCGAAAGGCAAAAATCATGGATTGCCATTGCGTGTGTGAAGGATGTTGGCGTTCTGTCGCCTTCTCGGCTTTCCGACGCTCCAGGAAAGCGCAGGAACCCCCAAGACCACCCCAAAAAGCGCCCAAAAGGCCTCCAAGCGCCCAAGACGGCCCAAGAGGGCCCCAAGGCGGCCCCAAAAAGGGCCCCAGAGAGGGAACACGAATCGAAAATCCAAGCCTTTTGCCCCAAGAGGCCCCAACAGGCCCCCAGGAGGCCCCAAGAGGCGTTACAAAGGCCCCAAGAAACGCCCAAGAGGCCCCAAAACGGACCCCAAGAAACTGCAAAACTGCCTCTAAGAGGCCCCCCAAAGGCCCCCCACGAGATTCCAACGAACATACACTATACTCCTCGAGTGCCCCCTCGAAGGAGAACCGCCGAGCATGATTGGCTTGCACGGCGGCAGGACTTGCCGCACGCAGCTGGATAAATCATCAAGGTCCGCGTTCCCAGCGCCACGATGCCTTGTCAATCCCACCAGCCCTTTTGGCGAAGGTGGTCTAGCGATGTTGTTTCGTCCCTTTTCTAAAACCCTCGTCCCTTCGGGGAGGGGCGCCCTCCCCCTCCCCTCCCTGAGGTTTTTTTAAAGGCGAGCTGCGATCGGTCAGATCGCCCAGATGGCCAAAGATGGCTCCAAGCGAGACTCCGGTGCTCCAAGATGGCCTCCAAAGCGGCTCAGAATAGCCGAAGACGGTTCACTGCATAGCTCCCGACATACTTCCAAGAAGCCCGACCAGGGCCACAAGACGGTTCCAAGTGCTCTCGGACCCCCCACACCACCCCACCAGGAGGCCAAAACCGTCCAACCAAACAAAGGAAAATATATGAGTGTTGCCTTCTCGCCTTTTCGCTGTCGATGCACTTCCGAAGCCTCAATTCTGAGGCCTCAAATTAGCCCCCAAGTGGCGGTTTTGATGGTCCCATGGGGGAGGCAAACTTGGGCCCCCCCCTTTTGATCGATGGCTTCCACTGAAAAACTCGCGATGATGAGCAGGTTTTGTTCTCGCGACGGGCGCCCGATGATTGAGCGCTCCATTCCGCCAGTCCGCGTCGTCAGACACATGAACACAGCTCACCGTCGCACAGGAGAGGGGAGTCGGGATGAAATAGACTTGCAGACGGCGTCACTGGGATCTAAACGAAAAACCAAAAAAAAAAAAAAAAAAAAAAAAAAAAAAAAAAAAAAAAAAAAAAAAAAAAAAAAAAAAAAAAAAAAAAAAAAAAAAAACGGGGCAAGCCAGCCCGAGCAGGACACGGCTGAGGCGGGCAAAGGGGCGCATCGCAGGGAATAGAAGGGGAGCTGAAGGGAAGCGCACACGCACGCACGGCACCGCAAATCTACAGCTCACGAAGATCACCGCCCCCTTCAGCCTCACAGCAATTGGCTCAGACACCAGCGCTTTGGCCACTGCCTGGCTGCACTCGTGCGCTGCCGCGGTCGCCTCCTCACTCGCGATGCACGTCGTTCGGAGGCGCATCAGCTCCAACGGTCCATATTCGCCATGCGATTCGTCATCACATCCACTAGCATGGCCCGATGGTCCACCCAGCGAATATCGCAGCCTATTGCGTTCATCGCCTGGAAAATTATCTGGATCTCCGCCGACCACTTCCTGTCGCGCCCCCCCGCCGTCTGCCTCTGCAGGTAGTCGCACAGCCACGCGTAGAACCTCCGCGCTCTTCTCCTGGGCGCGCCGCCCAGCAAGTGACAGGAGCTTCCGACGATCGCACCACCTTCCCCTGTCGTCGAGCCTGAAACCGGAGAAAGTAAACTCACGACACAATGCACAATCCATTCGAGATCCGCAGCTCCAGCATTTAGAGAAAGCGTCTCCGCATGCAAAATAGAAACCACCACCCGAATCATCCTGGAGCTCCTCCGCGCCAATAAGCTAGCTGGCAGTCGTTCTCATCGGCAGCACCACGCGCGGCAGCTAACGCTGCACGCGCACCTCGGGGGCACACCTCCACCGTCGTCGCATAAACTTGAATCAGACACCGAAACCCAAATAAGCTCCTCAAGTGGAATTGACCACGCGGCAATTCCTAAGTCCACCGTCTCATTCATGCGCCTCGCCATCTGGTTTTTCTCCTCGGCGTCATAGATCGGCGTGCTCAGGGGCCGTCGAACTAAGCTGCGCACCCCAGTCTCTCAGCACCCTCGCAAACCAGTTCAGCGAACCGAGAATTGCGCGAGCTTCTCTCCCGCCGCGCATGCACCACCTCCAACTTTCCCCCGAAATGAACTTCTCCATGGACGCGTGGAAATTGAATTCGGCGCCCCGCCCACTCGGAATCCTCGCACAGAGACATCACCTCCTCGAACTTCCTTCGCCCCCGCAGTCGGGCCATCTGTCCTCGACGACGGTGACCGCCCACGTCGACGACGTCGTCCACCTCCGCCACCACGACGCCCGCCACGCCCGGTCGCGCCTGAAGATCGCCGGGTACCTCCTCGAACTGCCCCTCGAGACGCCCGCCCGCCACCTTCCGCCACCTGCTGTCCGTCGCGAAGATTCGAGACAATACTGCGTCTCCCTCGCCATCTTGAACAGCTGGTCGCCATTGATCACGATGACGCCGTCTACGTTCTGGCCCCACTTGTCGATCGTGCCTAGCCGGTCCCACCTGGTCAGCGCCCCCGGGCCGATCTCCCCCAGGCCCTCCAATTGTCCTCCCCTGACCACCATCCGCAGACCTCGTTCCCCATCCGACCCCCGCCGCGCACGCGGACCCGCTTCCGTTCTGGCACTGGCGCGCATCTGGCACTGGCGCCCCCACTCCTCCTCGAGCATGTCTGTGCCGATGGGCGCGTGGGCGATGACTTCGGCCTCGCCGGCCTCCGCGCGGGCCTCCGGCGCAGCTCGCCGAACGCCTCCTCCATCGGCCCCCGCCTCAGTCGGAGCAGGGCCCATGCCTCGCCCCCGGGCAGCTGCGCACGCGCCCTCGCGCCCTTCCCCCGGCGCCCTCCGCGCCGAATGCACGCCAGGGCAGCCTTCACCCCGCCTGCGCCCTTGCGGTTCTCGATGGGACGCGCGCTCCGCGATCTCGAACTGGCCCGCCGCCTCCTGCAGCGGATAGCTCAGCGGCCACATCCGGCGGAGCCAGTCCTGTGGGGGCGTCTCCCACTCGCGAAGATTACACGCCCCGCCCATTCATTTGTAGGAGTAGTAGTCCCCGCACCTCTCGCCCTCCGGGTCCAACGCCACGCGCCCCCGCGCCCTGCGCTCGACTGCGCCCTTCCCGCGGCTCGCCGTCGCCCCCTTCGTCTCCGCGCACAGGCAACGCACCGCCTGCTACTCCAGATAGCACGCTGCCCCCTGGGCGGCCCCCTCGAGCTCGGCAGTCGAATAAACTTCCAGCCGCGGCGCCGTTGGAACACCCCTTGGCGGCGCAATCTCGACGCGATGCCCCCCGCCTCGCCGCTGCCCCGGCCGACGCGCGCCTCCGAGCGCGGGGGGCAGGAGAGCCCCACGAGCGGCCGCACAGACGCCAAGAGCACACGACTGGATGCCACGCGGACCCGCGCCTGCCTCGCCGGAGTCTGCGCCTGGCGCCATGATTCCCGCGCCTGCACTCCGCGTAGATATCGAACTAGAACCATCGCGCGCGCTTCGCGCGCGCTCAAGTTCTAGCTGGGCTTGATGGGCGAACACATGGAATATCATCCTTGTCGCTTCTTGCGTCCAAGGACTCTTTTGGAGGTCCTGCGCGAGCCTCGGAATCGCATAGAAGGGGAACTGCGGCAACGAGGAAATCATAAGTTGCAGTCGGGTATTCAACGACTTGGGGCCCTCGAAAGCTTCCTAGGTTCTTGTCTGGGGCCTTAATTGTGGTCTGTTGTGCAAGAATCGACAGGTGGGCGAACTTGGGAAACAACGGAATGGTGGGATTTTCCTTTTGTTTCAAGTTGTAATGCCTGGGCTGTGGGTTAGACGTTTTCTGCATGCAGGCCACGGTTTGCTGGGATGCCCCCCGGGGTCTTCGCGCAAAAAAGCAGGGGGGGGGGGGGTGAAACAAAATAATTCTAAAATTCCACTGCTTCAACTCATGGGATCATGGGATCTCGATGTCTACAATGGTTTCAGGGGCAACCAAGAATTATGTGTTGCTGTAGGCGGCTGCACAGCCAAGCTTCCGCAGAGATTGACAGGCAGGCAAGAAGAAAAGGACCCACCCGCAAGCGCAGACTACTTCGAGCCTAATTAGCGCCGCGAGTGCCAGTCGTTCAGTCAGCGCCGAGCTCCACTCAGCAAGGCGAGCACATCTGGCATCAGCGACACCGCGGTAGAGGCTCCCTCCTCCCGCAGTCGCAACGCCGCGCTGGCTACAGGTGTTACAAGCCAGGGGACACGAAGACGATCCAAGAGAGTGTCAAGACAGCGTCAGAGAGTTCAACAGCATTCCCGAAACATTATTGCATGTGCCCCCGAAGTCTTGATGGGGCTCGAGAAAGAGGATAGGGAGTAGGAATCCCAACTGGAAAAAAAACGGGAATCATTGGAATTCCTTCTTTTTTTTTTCTCTCAAATTCCTCGGTCTTGGAGCGTTGGAAGAGGGAAAACGTGAGAAGGCGAAAAACGTAGACAAAACCCACAGGGAAGCAAAGATCCTCTTCGGGCTCTCTCGGGACGGCTCTCGAAGCTCTCTTGGGCTGTTTGGGGGGCCTCGTTGGGAATTTCTGGGAGCCTCTCAAGGGTCTGTGGTGCGTTGGAGGCCTCTGGGGGGTCCGGGAGTCCTCTCAAAGGTCTCTGGAGGCCTCCTGCTCCCGCTCTTGGGCTCACCGTGGGCCTGTTCTGGGGTGGTCTGGAGCTGTCCTGGGCGCCTCTTCGGCAGTCTTGGGGCCGTCTTGGCCCGTCCTGGGGCCGTCTTGGGGACCTCTTGGGCGGTCTCGGGGCGGTCTTGGGGGCCTCTTCGGCCGTCTTGGAGCGTTGGAAGCATGAAGTGGCGAGAAGGCCAAACACCCTGAACAAAAACACTGAAAATTAACGATGTGAGGTTCTCTCTCGGAGCTCTCTTGAGGTCTTTTGGGGTGCCTCTCGGAACGTCTTGGGCTGATTTTGGAAGCCTTTTGGCGCCTCTGGGCGGCGTTTTGGCGCCTCCTGGGATATGTTGGGCCGGAAGCTCGGAATTCGAGAGTGGCTTTCTCCTTCTGGGACCCCTCTCGAAGTCGTCTTGGGGTTCTCTTGGGCCGTCTTGGGGCCGTCCTGAGCCACTCGTGCGCAGCCGTGGAGCGCTCCCGGAGGCCTCCTAGGCCGTCTTGGAGGCCTCTTGGGCCGTCTTGGACGCGGTGAAAGCCCAAGATGCGAACATGCGAAAATATACGTTTTCCCATCGGAATGGCACGATTTTTGTTTCTTGGACCTCTCTTGGGGTGCCTCTCGGAACGTCTTGGGGTGCTTTGGGGGGCCTTTTGGCGCCTCTTGGCGGCATTTTGGCGCCTCCTGGAGCCTCTTGGGCCGAAAGCTCGGAATTCGAGGTTGGCTTTCTCCGTCTGGGACCCCTCTCGAACTCGTCTTGGGGCTCTCTTGGGCCGTCTTGGGGCCGTCCTGGGCCACTCGTGCGCAGCCTTGGAGCGCTCCCGGAGGCCTCGTAGACCGCCTCGGGCGCCTCTTGGGCCGTCTTGGACGCGGTGAAAGTCCAAGAGGCGAACATGCGAAAAATATACGTTTGCCCATAGGAATGGCACGATTTTTGCTTCTTGGGCCTCTCTTGGGCTGCCTCTCGGAGCGTCTTGGAGGCTCCTGGGACCTTCTTGGTGTCATGACAGGCGTCTTGGAAGGCATCTGGAGCCATCGGAGCGCGTTCCGAAGCCGCCTGCGAACGATCTTGGACGGCGCCCGGCGGTCCGACGAGCCCCCGGGCCCCCCGGGGCCCACATTTGCGGTCGGGGTCCCGGCCCCGGGCCCCCAGACCCGGCGCGCCGTTATATGTATATTACTGGATGCGCAGCTTGAGGAAGCTGCGCCTTGACCCACGTTGCCACCGAGCTGGAAGTCTGCACCCTGGCACCCCAGTGCCCCATCGAGGGGCTCTCCAGCCTCCAGGACGGAACTCCACGACCGAGACAGCAACGCGCCCTGCATCTACCTCCCTCTCGGGGACCTCGGCGCCAGCCCTTCTCAAGATGAGCCCCATGCAATCTCGACCCACCAGGGCCCCGAGCTTCCGGGGAATCTTGACGGGCAACAGCATCGGAACATTGCCCTCCACCACGGTTAGCTCCAAAAGGCAACGAGACCCTCCGATCCCGAACGGGGGCGACCACAACTTCCACTGCCTCAGCTCGACCTCCCACCCTCGGGCCTGGGCTGGCTCGTTGACCCGCCGGGCGTCCAACCCATGCTAAACTCCGCCGAGTCGTTGAAGAGCTTCTGCGCCCATGAAGCCTGACTGGGCAGCGGCGTCTACGATTGCCTAGCCGTTCCCAAGAGTGAGTCCAAGACGCGCGCCTGACTCCACATCGCACCCACGAGCACTCTCGGGCCCTCGAGCGAGCCCATGCCCAAATTCAAAAACATCTCGCGCCCGTCGAAGACATCCTGGACCGCTGGCGTCTCCAACTCCTGCCCGAAACAACTCCACAGACTCGCACTGCCCCCAATAGGCTTCCCAGCAGATCCCGAGGATAATCAAGCCGACGCGGCACTCTGGAGGCTGGAAGGGCCCGCTGTTGACTAAGACGACGCTTGCACTTCGACTCGCACACCAGGCGCTCGCCCTCCGACTCGCGGCCCCCTGCCCCATCGGGCGCAGTCGCGCCAGCGAAGAAGCCGGACTTTGCAGCTCCACGAGCGCGGCGCGGGCTGCTGCACCCCCGGGGCCCAGTGGCCCACCTGCCCCGCACTTCGTCCGCAATTTGGTCACGTCGATGCGCACCCTCACCTTTCGCCCCTGGCCGTCCTTGCAGCGGTTGCTGGCGGCGAAACGCGCCACTAGAGGCGGTGGCATCCCGCCCTTGTCCGCGTTGCCGTGCTTGCCTCCGCCCTCGCTCTTGGAAGCCGCGCTTGTTCTCTTCCTGCGTCAGCGACTCGCGAACCGCTCGGTCGGGCGCCAGCGCCGTCGCAGCGTCAGCTTCTTCGTGTACTTTCCACAGATCGCCCTCCATGACGTGGATACAGTTCGGGTCGCCCCCATGCTCAATGTCGTCCTCGACGAGGTAATTGGCGCTCTCCTGGCCAGGCCGTTCCTCTTCGTCGCCGTAGAACTGCCCATCGCGCTTGTCGGCCGGCGGTGACCTCGCCCAGCCCGCGCAGAGCCTTGATCGCCCGGCGAAACTGCCAGCGGCCCAGGTCTCGATTACGTCCTCGCCCTTGTCGCCTAGCTTGACGTGGCCCATCAGGACGCGGCCCCAGGCCCCCGAGGGCAGCTGGACCCCCTCGCGCGTCAGCTCGTTGAACCTGGTGACCGCCGCAAGCGCGCAGTCCAGCATGGGCTGACCCATGCCCCAAACGATCCGCACACTGCCTTCGCGAAGCCTCTGGGCATCGTCTGCTCCACGTAAGGCGCCAGCGCTTCATCCAAGATTGCGATGATGTGGTCCTGGCCGTCGTCGCCGAAGATGTCCTCGACCCCCATGTCCGCGATAGCCTCTTTAGCCATGCCCATCAAGCGCCTCGCAGGCTTAGCTGCCCTCTTGGACTTCGGAATGTCCGTCGTGCCATGCCACAGCGTGAGCTCCGTCCTCCACCTTTTGTACGTCGCCTAGGGGTTGATGTCGTCGCAGCCCAGCGGAGGCTCTCGGTCCCTGCCCTCCTGACCACGCCCCTCCTCGGTTTGATCTCCTTCATCCTCTTCTCCAGCCATCACTGCCTATGAGAGCCAATGGAACTTCACCAGCTCCACTACCACTGAACAGATCACGGTGATGAGTTGGACGGACGACCGATGATTGAGTACTCTAATCCGCCAATCCGTGTCGTAAGAAACCTGCACACAGTTCACGCTCGCACAGGAGAGGGGGAGTCGGGATGGGATATACTTGTAGATGGTGCTACTGGGATCCCATGAGAAACGAGGGTAAGCCAGCCCGAGCAGGAGATGGCTGAGGCGGGCACTGGATATGGCTGAGGCGGGCAAAGTGATGCATCGCAGGGGACAAAAGGGGAGTTGAAGGGAAGCGCACACGCACGCATCCAAGATGGCCTCAAGAGGCCCTCCAGCGCTCCCAGGAGACCCTCGAGGGGGCTCCAAGAGGACCCCAAGATACCCCAAACGAGCCCCAAAGGGGCTCAAGCGTGTTTGACGGCGCTGTCCTCGACCTGATTGTCCTCCTCCTCCTCCTCCTCCTCCTCCTCCTCCTCCTCCTCCTCCTCCTCCTTCTTCACCTCCTCGGCCTCCCTCCCCCCTCCTCCTCATCCTCCTCTTCCTCCTCCTCATCTTCCTCCTCTTCTTCCTCCTCCTGCTCCTCTATCTTCCGACTCGTCCTCGTTCTCGCCCTCATCGTCTCCATGTTCCTTTTCCTCCTTTTCCCTCCTCTGCCGTCTAGTCGTTCGTCGTCGGCGTTTGTCCCCCCCTTCCTCCTCCTAATCCTCCTCCTCCTTCCTCCTCCTCCTCCTCCTCCTCCTCCTCCTCCTCTCCTCCTCCTCCTCCTCTCCCTGCTCCTCCTCCTCCCCTCACTCCTCCTCCTGCTCCTCCTCCTGCTCCTCTCCTCCTCGCTCCGCCTCCTCCTCCTCCTCCTGTTCCGTTTCCTTTCCTCCTCCTCCTCCACCTCTTCCTCACCTCTTCCTCCTCCTCCCTCCTCCTCCTCCTCCTCCTCCTCCTCCTCCTCCCTCCTCTCAATCCTCCTCCTCCTCCGCCTCCTCCTCTTCCCCTCCTCCTCCTCCTCCTCCTCCTCCTCCTCCTCCTCCTCCTCCTCCTCCTCCTCCTCCTCCTCCTCCTCCTCTCCTCCCTCCTCCTCCCCTCCTCCTCCTCCTCCTCCTGCTCCTGCTCCTCTCTTGCTCACTCCTGCTCCTCCTGCTCCTCCTGCTCCTCCTCCGCCTCCTCCTCCTACCTTCCTCCTCCTCCTCCTCCTCCTCCTCCTTCCTCCTCCTCCTCCTCCTCCTCTCCTCCTCCTCCTCCTCCTCCTCCTCCTCCTCCTCCTCCTCCTCGTCCTCCTCGTCCTCCTCGTCCTCCTCCTCCTCCTCCTCGCCCCCACGCGCCCCAGGGATGCCCGAAGAGGCCCTCGAAAGCCACACATTTGTTCCTAGAGATCATCTCTCTGTTCAACCTGGTTGTCCGCCCGTTCTCCCGTCAGCTGTTACGGGCCGGGTTTTTGAATGGGCTGGTGGGGATTTTTAGTCAGCGGCCGCACGCGAGAGCGCCAGCGGCGAGTCCAGTCAGAGCGTGCCGCGCAAAGACGAATTAACCTAAAGCGGTGGGCCGAAGCCTCACGCGGCACCTCGGCGGCCAGGCCGGCGAGTGGAAGTGGACTGACAGTAACTGCTGGGAAGCTGCACTACCAGGGTGCACGCGTGCGACGCGCTGCAAAGATGTGTTGGCTGCCAGGGTGGTCGGCGGCCAGGGTCTGCGAGCTGCGCGTGAATGGAGTGGAGGGGCGTAGGCACCCATGGAACCGCGAAAGTACCAGGGTGGCCGAAGCCAAGTGAACCGACTGCCAAAAGCCGAATTGTGTGCCCAATGTAGAGCGTGAGCATGGCTGGTGGGGATACTTTTAGTCAGCGGCCGCCGGCGAGCGCGCCAGCGGGGAGTCCAGTCAGAGCGGGGCGCGCAAAGACGAATTAACCTAAAGCGGTGGGCCGGAGCCTCACGCAGCACTTCAGCGGCGGGCCGGCGAGTGGAAAAGGCTGGCGGTAAACTGGATAACAGTACTGCCAGGGTGCACGCATGCAACGCGTCGGAAGCAGCAGGCGGCCAGGGAGACCGGCGACCAGGAACTGCAGCAGACGTGGAATTAGTTGCAAGGGCGCAAGCCCCCGGACTACTACGAAGGTACCAGGGTGGTCTGGTGGGGTTACGCAAAGCGTGAAGAATTACAGTGGGTCCACGCTCCCAGAGCCACGATATTTCAGACACTAAAATGAGCACACACTAGGGGCAGTAAACTCCTTGCAATGTTACCAGACAAAACCTCCAGTGGATTCTGCGTCGCCTGGATTCCTGCAACAAGAAAGCACAATAGCTTCAGTGGGTTCCAAGAGGGCATCAAGAAGGCCCCAAGATTTGCGCTGAAAGGGCCGACGATAAACATGATAGAGAGGCGAACTCAAAGATGAGAGGCCCCGTAGACGACCTGGAAATTGTCCCGGGGGGGCCCACAGAGCCTCCAAGAGGGTCAGACAAAGCATCTAGGAAGAGGGGAAGGAGGAAGACGACGACGACGACGACGACGACGACGACGAAGACGACGGCGACGACGACGACGACGACGACGACGACGACGACGACGACGACGACGACGACGACGGCGGCGGCGGCGACGACGACGGCGGCGGCGGCGGCGACGGCGGCGGCGGCGGCAAAGGCGGCGGTGACGAGGGACCCCTCGATGCCTGGGGCAGGGGGGATGGTGGCAGTGGCCAAAGGCCTTCAGATATTTCCCCGAGCAGCTATTGCGCTTTGGGGTTCTTGCCGCACGCATTGCTACACGACTCAACTGTGTAGGTCCACGCGTTGGCATCATGAGCACTCTAAATGCTCTTCAAGAGCCCAAGGCCCCCAACTCATGGTCTGCATCGCGCGCTCCCAGGCGCTTTGGGTGCTTCTGGGGACGATCACGTGACGTCTCCCAAGGCCTTGGTAGCGTGAGTAAAAATCCGAACAACCAACATGCCCCAAGATAGCCCGCGGGGACTGTCCTGGAGCCATTTTGGGGGTCTCTTGGGCCAAGCTCGGCCGAAGAAGCCAAATTCACATAAAATCCTTAACACCAAGAGCGCACAGTGCACCGCAAGCGGTTCCCAAGAGGGTAAGCCAAGAGGCTCCCAAGACGGCCCCAAGAGGGGCCCACAAGGGACAGCTTACACTGGCATTAGGAGCCCTCGACCTCAAGATGGCCCCCGAGACCGCCGGTAGGCCCCAAGACGCCCCGCGACGCGGCACACGGACGAAAGACCACGAATAGTCACCCCAGTGAGCGAAGATCTGTGCGCGAGCAGGCACGTGGCTCCCCACCGCATGCTACACTGCTGCTGCAACTGCGATCGCTGGTCCTCTGCCACGGTGCTGTAGACACACATGAGCCAGGAAAGAGAGATAGGGAGGCGGCGACGACGGATGGCACCTGCCTCCTGTGCGGCAGCGATGCGGGAGAGGGCAAGTCCAGCGCTTCGCCGTCGGCCCTCGCCAGCGGTGGCCCCGCTCAGCCCGCCGAAGCCGCGCCCTGGTCGTCACGCCCCCGGGCCTGGCAGCGGAGCCGCGCACGCCCACGCGCCGGGTGCCCCATGCACCATGGGGTCTGCGCACAGGCAGCCCACCAGAGGTCGTCCCAGGTGGCCTCAGCAGGCCCGACGGGTAGCCCTGAGCAGTCTCAGCACCCCAGCGCCGCATCTGGCGGCCTCCGCGCCCCAGGGTTGGAGAGAGTTGCGACCGCCCCGGACTACCAGCCGGGCCGGTGGAGGCCAGCTGGTACGACCTCGGGAGCTGTCTGTGCGCAGCCTCAGGCGCTACCAATCCCCCATGAGACGAGTCAAAGAGACGAGGCTGCAGATCTGGGCGTCGTGAGGAAATCGCGACGGCTGATTCCTCATGGCTTCGGCCTCCAGAGGGCGTTTCCCAGGCCCTAGGACGTTCGCAAAACGGGCCCGAGGCGAGGAACGGGTCCCAAGGTGGGGTCGAGAGGTCCAGGGCCCACGTCGCAAAACAAATCGGAGTCGGGGTCTGATCAGGTCAGCTAGCGGAGGCCCCGAGGCAAGATCTAGCCGCAACACTGAATGATTCTGATCTAACAGAACCGCCTGGTGACAGATGGTCCGATGACCTCGATATCCCGAAGACCTCACTTGACAGTGTGCACATGCAGTCACGAGAAGTTTTTGGAACCAGGGAGAACCAAAACTCTCGAGACATCCTCGGGGGGGGCGCGCTCACCCAAATCACCCCCAACTCACAGATGGTATGGTCACTGGGCCGTTTTGGGAACTCCCGCATGATACGTCCCATGCCGCTGTGGCACAGGACGCGCGAGCACGTCACAGCAAGAGTGTTTCGGAGACGTCCTTCTCGTTGCTCGACGATGTTCTACTATGTTCGTGAAAGCTTTTTGGCACACACAACTGATCCATACGCACAATGCACTCTTAGACGCCTCGGATCAGACCAGCAGGTCACCATGAGGATGTAACACTCCCAGCATGTCTCGCAAGCTGCTCGTCGAATTGTGAGAAGATGGGAATGAGATGAGGCACGAGCCCGTTGAAGGTTCCTTGCCCACTACCCTCCAGTTCTCTCATCAACTTCCACCTGATGATACAATTGTAGTGTATCCTCCTCCTCCTCCTCCACCTCCTCCTCTCGCTTGCCCGCCTGCTCTTGAGGGGGGCCGCGGAACCTCGATACTCCTCGAGAGCCGCCGCCGCGGCGGCACGCGGGGGCCGCCGAAGGCCGCAAGTGGCCGGGCGCGGGGTCCGACCGTCTGATGATCCCCCTCGGCCCTGGATCCAGGAGGCGTGCCCACCCATGCCTGGCTGGGCAAGGGTCGGCCCTGTCGGGTGGACGGGCCCGCCCCAGTCCGCGTCCACGGCGGACCCCAAGCGCGGGGCGGGAGCTGCGCTGGAGGAGGCGTGCCCACCCATGCCTGGCTGGGCAAGGGTCGGCCCTGTCGGGTGGACGGGCCCGCCCCAGTCCGCGTCCACGGCGGCACCCCCGCCGCGGGGCGGGAGCGGCTCGGGCTGCGCCGGCAGGCACAGCTCGAGGCGTCGGCGGCTCGGGCTGGAGCGGCAGGGCTCCGCTCGCCAAGCTGCCCGCGGCTCCTCTGCCGCTGCAGCACGGGCCTTCCAAGTACACCCTGCGAAATGCTTTAGAAATCATGGGTTAAGAAATTCATAGTCTCAGAACTTGCATAAAAACCCAACGTTTCCATTAAAATCTTAAGATTTACATTGAAACGTTGAGAATAATCGAGACTCTGGCCGAAAACTTAAGTTTTCTTAAGCATCGCCTAAGGTGTGCCCCCAAGTGGACGAGGACAGGGACAAGGGCGGATAGGGGAGCAAAACGGGGCACAGGCACACAGTAGTGTTCGGAGGCCCGCGCGGACCTCCAAGAGTTTGCGTGTGTCTGTGCTGGCTGATGTTCTTCCAGCGGAGGCCTAGGGAGCAGGAGCAGGAGGCGGAAGGACGCGGGAGAGGAGGAGATGGAGCAAGATGCGCCGGCGGGGGAGGGGCGGGAGAGGGAGCGGGAGAAGCGGCAGAGCGAGGATGAGGAGAGGGAGCACGAGCACGAGCACGAGCACAAGCAGGAGGGCGCTCCCTAGAATCGCCGTCAGACCCGAATCGGGCTCGGGGCGATTGACCTTCTCTTCCTCTCCCTCCCCTCCTCCTCCTCCTCCTCCTCCTCCTCCTCCTCCTCTGATTGTGATTATTCTTCTTCGAAGTACGATCATTATTATTACTGCGACTCTTATTAGTAGTATTATTATTAGTACGAGTAGTACTGTTCTAAGTAGTACGGTTCGTCTTATTACTAATGTTGTTAGTGTTCTTATCATTCGCCTTATGATCAGCATTACTAAAAAATATTAGCAGTCGCATTCTTATTACCAACACTATTTGTGATTAGTATTGTTGTTAACAGTTGCATTATTACTATGCTTAGTCTTAGTATCATTACTATGTCTATTATTACTAGTATGCTTAGTATTCGTATTCGCTTTAGTGTTCGTACGATTATTCGCGTTATTACTCTTATTATTATTGTCGGAATTAGTATTGATACTATCAGTCTTATGTTTCTGATTATTACCATTCTAGAATTATTCTTAATGCTACTATTTCTATGCGTATTCTTCGTACTATTATTCGTCTTCTTCAGAGTATTCGTCTCCGTTTTCTTATTATGAGAGTAACGAGTATTATCCTTATTACTATTGTTACCCATACGACCACTCTTCGGGTAATAAGGAGGTTGTGAGGGGGGGGTGAGGGGGGGAGAGGGGGGAGAATCAACATCTGACTCAATCGATCTCACTATCGATCTCACTCAATGGGACACCACGGGACACCACGGGACACCGCGGGACACCTGTCGATCTCACTATCGGTCTCACTATCGATCTCACCATCGATCTCACTCAACAGGACACCATAGGACACCACGGGGCACCACGGGACACCTCGGGACACCACATCGATCTCACTATCGATCTCACTATCGATCTCACTCAACGGGACACCACGGGACACCACGGGACACCACATCGATCTCACTATCGATCTCACTATCGATCTCACTCAACAGGACACCACGGGACACCACGGGACACCTCGGGGCACCACATCGATCTCAGTATCGATCTCACTATCGATCTCACTATCGATCTAACTATTGATCTCACTATCGATCTCACTCAACGGGACACCACGGGAAACCACTGGACACCACGGGCCACCACGGGACACCGCGGGACACCGCGAGCCACCGCCGGACGGGCGGAAGGAGGACAATCATTTGTCTTGACTTCGCCCTAGCAACGGTGGACACCACGGGACACAACGGGACACCGCGAGCCACCGCCAGACGGAGGAGAATCATTTGTCTTGACTTCGCCCTAGCAACGGCGGACACCACGGGACACCACGGGGCACAACGGGACACCAGCGGGACACTGGCGGGACGACACCGCGGGTCACCGGCCGCCGGAGGAGAAATATTTGGTCCGGCCGCGGCCCAGCCACAGGAGGATTTCGGGACACCAGCGGGACACCGGCGGGACACCGCGGGCCACCGGCCGCCGGAGGAGAAACATTTGGTCCGGCCGCGGCCCAGCCACAGGAGGATTTCCTCTCGCCCGCCCACGCAGCTTCGCCTCGCCCGCACGCACGCACGGCACGCACAACACGAACCCGAAACCGAAATCGACGATTTCCTGGTAGGGGGGGTCTCCGCTTCACGTCGGACTCACCCCCCAACCTCCGATTAGTTTTCCTCCTCCTCTTCCGCCTGCTCCTCCTCCGCCTCCTCCTCAGCCGCCTCCTCCTCCTCCTCCTCCTCCTCCTCCTCCTCCTCCTCCTCCTCCTCCTCCTCCTCCTCCTCCTCCTCCTCCTCCTCCTCCTCCTCCTCCTCCTCCTCCTCCTCCTCCTCCTCCTCCTCCTCCTCCTCCTCCTCCTCCTCCTCCTCCTCCTCCTCCTCTCCTCCTCCTCCTCTCCTCCTCCTCCTCCTCCTCTTCCTCCTCCTCCTCCTCCTCTCCTCCTCCTCCTCCTCCTCCTCCTCCTCCTCCTCCTCCTCCTCCTCCTCCTCCTCCTCCTCCTCGAGGGCTGATACCTTTGCGTGCCTGACGATCTTTTGCGCTGCTCCTCCTGCCGACCTCACGGCTGCCACCAGTGTGGCCCTTGCTGCAAAGCAAGCGGGCACTCAAGTTTGCAGCAAGGGCCTCACAGGTGGCAGCCGTGAGGTCGGCAGGAGGAGCAGCGCACAAGAGCGTCAGGCACGCCAAGGTACCAGCCCTACTCTACGGATCTTCAGTCTTCGGCATGACGGACGGCAAGCTGAACGAGTTGAGAACGAGTGTGGCAATTGCGACGCAGGGCAATACGAAGGGAATGTCCGCACCACTCACGCTGCTGAGCGACAACGTGGACCCTGGCAACCTGATCAACAGCCGGCCCATCCTAGCGTGGGCCACGGCGAGGCAGGAGGCGGCCCTCGACGAGCAGTTGGCGAGCAGGCTGAGCATGGCGTGGAGAACGTGGGCTACGAAGCTTGCGATGTGCAAGTCACAATGGCTGACAATACGAGGGCCAGCTGGAGCTTTCATTGCTACGGTGCGGCGATTGGGCTGGATGACGCAGTCGGCATGTACCATCAGTTGGCAGTGCAGTATACGACCTACGCTACACCAGACTGCAGGAGCTGTACCATCTGGTCGTCACCACCACGGAGCAGCAGCTCAAGGATAGCTGGCTGCAGGAGCACGGGGACGACTACCGCATCACACCCATCTTCCTCGCACCAGTGCGGGCACTACTGCAGCGGCCGCTGAAGGGACGGTGTACGCGGGCACACCGCACAAGAGTGCGCGTCCTGTTCTTTGGCGGCAGTTGGCCACAGGCGCGCCTCTATGCCAAGGGGGCAGCGAAAGACGACACATGCACAGCATGCGGGGTGGCATGGGGGGCGGACCGTCACAGGACCTTCGTCTGCCCCGCAAGGCGACACATCCGAGAGCAAGTGGGTGGGCGCCACATAGCGCAGAGAGGCGCCAACCCATGGCCAGGAGGACGTGCAGCCGAGGGCCGATGGGGCCGCGGCATCACGGCGGACCCCGCAGAGGAGCTGAACTTGTGGAGCATCGAGTCCTGCGACGAGTGGCTCCACGAGGGCGACTGGATGGGGCTCGCGACAGGGGGCATCTACACGGACGGCCCCCTGCAGCACGGAGACTACCCCCCGCCGCGGAGAGCAGGCTGGAGCTTCACGCTCCGAGAAGACAGCTATGACATGGAGTACGTGCGCCACGGGCCTTTGCCAGAGCCACAGTGGACACATAATCTTGCAAGGGGAGCTCTACGCAGTGCTGCAGGCACTGAAGAACGGAGTACCCCCGCTGAGGATCTTCACTGGCAATCAGAATGTAATCCACGGGGCCCCAGCAGGCTCGACAAGAAGGGCCTCTTGCACCTGGACCCCTGGGAAAAGATGTTCAGGGCTCTGAGAGAGCTCGGCGGTATGAGCCACAGCGCGCAGGTCTGTAAAGTCAAGGCCCACGCTTCGCGGGCCGAGAGAGAGAGAGAGAGAGAGAGAGAGAGAAAGAGAGAGCATCGGCCGCGCGAGGTGGGAGGGCAACAAAATAGCCGATCAATATGCCAAGCAGGGGGCGCTGCATCATGCCCACCCCTCATGGTGTAGAGAGTTGTATATAGGTAAGTACAAGCTCGGTCGGGACATCCTCGAATTCGGATTTTTAAACATGCACCGCAGCAGAGCGCCTCCAACCACCAGTTTGGCAGGCTGAGCGGCGAGGCGCGGAGAGCTCCCACTCCTGAGTCGCGCAAGCGAGGCCAGGAGCAGCGAGCAGGCGACAAGCCAGCACGAAGCCAAAGGCATCCACGAACCCAGGGGGGCCAACCGCCCCCCCGAGGGCTCACGGGCACAGAGCGGCCATCGTGCTGGACAGAATAGTCACCCTGGGCCGCTTCGGATGGCGGCCAGACAAGAGTTTAGCCCAGCCGCCGGGTGCCCTGGGCAGGCCATCCTCGTTGACAGGAGGGCCCGTGCAACGACTCGCGAGATGAGCGAGTCGCAGCCCTGAGGTGCAGCTCTTGCACACCTGGCAAAAGCAAATGAAAGAATCGTCACTGCAATCCACTACCCAGCACCTGTGGCCGAACTGCAACAGACGAGTGACGTTGACGCGGCAATGGTGAGAACAGACGCCAGGAGGCGGCTCTGCCGCAGAGCGCCTCGCGCGCAAACACTGTGTGCACTGCCAGAGAGAGTCCACCCTCGCCCAACGGTGGCCCGATCGGGCCACAGCAGCAGGACGCGGAGGGACGATCAGAGGCACCCCCTTGAGCTCCAGGCGAGGCCAGAGCGGGAGGAGGTGAGCAGACAAACGCGCCACCGCTTTGGTAACCATGATATCACGGCCGACCAAAACTTGCAGCTCGGGCGAGGCCTCGGGATGCTGGAGGGCTCCTCGCTTCGCAGCAAGGTCGGCCGCATGGTTGCCCCAGCGGTGAAAAGCCTCCAGGGGAGGCAAATCAGCTTCGAAACTCTGGTGAACCTTCACCTTGGTTAAGCTGCGGACCAAGGAGGCCTGGGAAAGAGCTTGCATGACCATTCCGCTGTAGACCAGCTTCTAGTTGATCTGATTGCAGAAACCAGGGGCATGATACTGCTCATGCACATTCAAGCAATCGGTATAGATATCGCTGGGCCCACCCGTCAAGAACACGGCGCCTCCGATGGCCGAATACTCCCCACCCTGGCTGGTTTGGGGCGTGGGGCTCCAGACGGGGGCCAGAACCGCGCAGAGAGGTGAAGTGGCTTCCTGATCTTCAAAAACAGAACTCCCCCACCCCGTTCTCGAGCTCTCGCACTGGATGCTTGAAACACGATCCGTCGATGAAAATGTGGCCTTCAAATCCTCCACCCCGACGCTCGGGGTCTTCGCGCCATTGAATGTCTACTCCAGCGTCCGAGAGCGGGGGGGGGGGGGGGAAATCCCCTGGGTGTCGGAAAAGGCCTCTGGTGAATAGAAGGAGGTCCACATTGGGCTCCTGAGAGGCTTCTAACAAAACAGGGGTCCACAAGGGAGGCCCTGAGCTCCGAGCAAGCACTGCACCTCCAGAGCCTATGATACAGAGAGTCGGGCTCACCACAGAGCACACACTTAGGGCAACACTGATAGCCTAACGAGATGGCCTTATCACGGGTCCACGTAGCCCCACAGAACCGCCTTGTTGGAGCCCCTCTGGATCTTATCGAACTTCAACGATCGAGTAGCTGAAACCACCACGTCGAAGCACAGGCGCTGCGGGGACCCCAAGGTATTGCTGGCTGATCTCTCCAGGATCCGCAGCACTCCTTCACGCAACAGCTTCTTCAAGAGGGCAGGACGCGTGACTGGCAACGATATGTCCTGCTGAAGGTCATTGATCATAGTGAAGGGATCCTTCATCTGCCAGTCGATCCTGCACAAAGACAACTTCATGGCGCCCACGGGACGGCCACGGGACCTCCACGAGAGACCCTTGCCGAACGCGGCGCTCCACGCTGAACGCAGCGCAGCAAAAGAGAGAGAGAGAGAGAGAGAGAGAGAGAGAGAGAGAGAAAAAAAAAAAAAAAAAAAAAAAAAAAAAAAAAAAGTGATCTTGCCGGCGGTGATCCACGCCTCCTTGCCCCAGCGGACTGCCGGCGCCACGGCCGAAAGCCATGCTGGGTCATTTTCCGAAATCATAAGGACCGATAGCGATCTACTCCCTGCTGAAGGCTGCATAGTACGACCGATCGACCGACGTAGGTGCAGGACCTCCCCATCACTGCAGCCATGGACTTCGGCTCCGCACAGTAAGCCAGGCACGGGACCCGCTGCACATATCAGCTTGCATCTCCTGCCCAAGTCGGGCTTGAGCTTGGTCAACCTCTTGACCCTGCGGTTAAACATCGCGGCTCGCTTCTTGGCGGTAGCTCCACGACCCGAACCCGAAGAACGACGAGGTTTCCCTTGAGTCTCACCTACCCCCAGGTTAGCGACCCCCGTCGTAATAGGCCCAGCGAGGCCTCCCAAGATACCTCGAAGGCGATGAGCGACTTGCGAAGATGACGAGATGAGACAAGCCTGGTCAGCCATGACCCCCGAGTTGCGATCGATCCACATCGAACACTTGCAATCTAAGGTGAGGACGCGGTGCAAAGCCCGAGACGACGAGGCCGGGTCTCTGACGACAGTCTCGACGGTGCCGACGCAATTGAGAGAACAGTCGTCGATATAAGCATATAGCGTGACTGAACGTGGCAGTGTCAGACGATCCAAATCCAGGACTAGGTAGATGCGAACGAAGGTGGTTGCAATGGAATACCCTGCAATAACCCCCTTGGCTGCCAACCACGGTCCGCTGACACTGCCGTTCATCAAAATGAAGCGGGCACACTGGTAGGCGAACCCGCACAAGCGCGAAGCCTGCAGAGAGAAGCCGACGCGCCTGCACCTGTCTAGAAGCAGCTCCAGGTCAAATAATTCATAGAACTTAAACATGTCCCAGAGAACGCTCGCCGAAACTTCCAGACAGGAAACAGACTCTTCAGACCTTAGAGCTTGCCTCCAAACAACATCTGAAGAAGACTTGAGGCGTCCACACGCGAGAGACAAAAAAAAAAAAATGCCAAGCCGCCCCCCACCCCTCAGCTAAGCGACGGCGTGCTCGACCCCAGAGGCGGTAGGTGCCAACGAAGAGGCCGATGGGCCTAAAGCCTCCAGGGGCCTTCGCAAGTATCGCCAATAGAACCACTCTCAGCTGAGTCGAAAAAGCCGACAACATCTCCCAAAGCTGGAACATCTTGCCCAACGCCAGAAGAGCGCCGTCACTAAGCTGGGCGAAATGCCTCATGTGGAAGCCGTCCACCGACACGGCCATGACACGAGAGTACCCGCGGCTGAGGTCCCGCAGCTTCGCAGGCGACGCGAACGGGAGAGGCTCCAGGACGGCCTCGCGAGCAAAGCGGTCAGGCGGCCTCGCATCCTGGCACGTCGTACCCCATAGCTCGGCAAACTTAAGGGCTTCGGACTTCAGGAGGCTGAGGGGATCTGGGACAACGGCCCCGTCGGAGCCAAGGGTAGTAGTGGGCTTCCAGCTCTGGGGGTCACGAGTGCACTGGTGAGCCCTATTACCCCGTTTCTCGATTCCCTCCAGGATCCACTGCCTCCAAGAAGCCCTAGACTCCTTCTGAGTAAAAGCCGCGGCTTCAGATAGCGACTCCTCAAAATCCTCCAGAAGCTGCGCCAGAGAGCACCCCCAGTCATCCAGAAAGCTCCCCACAGCGCCCAAGATATAACAGAACCTGATCATGAACAATAAACCACTGCCCATGAGTCTCCAGGATCTTCTGAGGAGGTCGCTGCAGCTGCCCTACGAGAGACTGGACAATGAGGGCGCGCAACTGCACGACAAAGAAATTGACCGCCGGCTGCGCCGACGGCGGGGCGGCCCTGGAGTCCGTGGCGAGCGGGTCGCACCACTCGCACCGAGGCCTGCGGCCGCGCGCGCCTAAAACTGGAATGGAAGTCTGCGTTGAATTGACCAGCTCGACCTCAGACAAATTGGCCCACACCTAGTAGGCTGTGTCCAAGCCCTCAAAGGCCTCCTCAAGACTCTCAGACTCCGCACGCTCCAAGGTGATATCCAGAAGCTCCAGAGCACGCGCCCACTCGGGCGGCTGAACGACGGGGCCCACAGCGGGATCGACGGGGAGCTTCGGAGGTTTGCGGAACCTGAGGGCCCGAAGCGTGCTGAGGGCCTTGTGAAACTCCAAGCTGACATGGATATGTGGGAACGTCGCAGCCTCCTCGATCAAGGCCACGTCCTTCACACACTTACTCAAACCACCAGAAACGAGGAAATAATCATAATGCTTGGTTCCACTGGGCACCGTAAGAGACCCTCGATCCCCAGGGGCAGAGATGAGCGAGCCTCGCAGGAGCTCGGGGATCCCATTCTCCAAGAGAACCTCGGACACCATGTTGAAGTCCCCTTCCGATGACGAACGGCAACCCCGAGTGGCCCACGAACGACATCACGTCAGAGAGGATCGATATGTTGGCATCGCTCAGTTGCTCGCAGTCATGCAATTAAAAATTGGCGACTAAGAACTGTGGCTGGCCAAGCCTCTGCACAACGCCTGCCACACACCTGTGAGGAGAGACCTGCGAGACGTCCAGGAAAGGGTGGAACCCGAATACAGCACGAACCGCAACCGCGACGCCTGCAGAGGCACCTCCTTCATCCCCAGAACAACCAGGCTCCCACAGGATCTTCCAACCGTGCCTGAGACCCCGGGCACTGGCTTGATCGATTTCTTCAAAACTGCGAAGCTTATGCTCCGGGATGATGACTATATGAGCGCTGGTTTGCTGCAGCCACTTACGAGCCGCCCCCCACCCCGACCCATTGAAGGTCTCCAGGATGAACCCAAACTCACTGCCAGAGAACTCCGAGGAGGAGGGGAGGACGACACTGGGCTGGTTGCGGCACAGAGATCCTATGCCTGCAGAGAGTGGACCTGCAGCTGGAACGGCATGCGCATGAGCCTCCAGCGGCTTGGTGGG
The DNA here is from genome assembly GCA_963575745.1 of Prorocentrum cordatum. Classification (NCBI taxonomy): domain Eukaryota; class Dinophyceae; order Prorocentrales; family Prorocentraceae; genus Prorocentrum; species Prorocentrum cordatum. Next base: position 223,910 of record CAUYUJ010017334.1, read on the forward strand.
AGGACACAAAGCCCCCTCCCTATAGGCTGGCAGCGAAGACGAAGCAAAACTCGATGACCACGACGCCCACAAAGCCCATCCAGGCCCAGCCGAAGCGCAGGACAAGGAAGGCCCAGAAGTCGTGGCCCCCGACGACGAGAAGGTACAGGTAGACCATGTCCCGTGAGCAACCTCGAGAATCGAAGCTCCCGACTCCCCCGCTAGGCGGGAGGGCCTGTCCCCCAAGAGGTCCCCACGGGGGTAAGTCGGGGGCGGTGCCCCCTCTCGTGCCGTAGTGCTCCATGACGACCCCGAACTGCTAGGTCCGAAACCTGGACGCGACGGCCTCCAGCATCTCAACCTTGCGCTTCTTGTCTTCGGGTGATCCAGCAAATCCGCCGAGCAGGTGGGACAGGTCGTCGTCGCTCTTGACCACTGGAGCTGGAGGCCCCGCTGATGAAGCTCTCGATCCAGAACTTCGCGACTTGGTGGCGGCCTCCTCCGACTTCGACAAGTGCTCCTTGCCCGACTGAAGAGCGTTGTGCATGGCCTGCATATTGCCCTTGAGGTCGGACAGATTATGATTAGCCACAACCGTAGCGGCCTCCTGCAGAATGGCATCCATGGCCGTGAATGCGTCCTTGAACTTAGCGATGTCAACTCCCGCCTCGGACCCCAACTGGGGGACGACCTTGGCAGATAGGTCACGATACCGCACACGAAGCTGCTCGATCTCCGCGTTGATCTGGACTGACTTAGTTTGCAACTCCTCTCCGCGCTTACGATGATGCTCGATGATCCCGGCGACCTGCTCGAGCTCCTTCTCCTTAGAGAGCAACTGCTTCTGGACCGCCGATGCCTGGACGCCTGCCTCCTGCTTGTCCAGGGCGGCCTGCTTGACCGCAGAGGCCGACGCCGACAGAGACTGGAGGATGGCCTCCGACCCTGGGAGCCCCTCAACGCCCTTGAAGTGCTTGGCGAGCGCATCGAGGTACTCCTGGTGGTGGCTGTTGGGCGGGGGCGGGGGCTTGACGGCGCCCCCATACCCCTTCCCAGCACCTTTGCCTCCTCCGTCACCGCCGCCGCGACGTTTGCCCCCGCCATCCAGCTGAGCGCCGTCACCACCAGCACGAGGGCGGCCCTTGGCGAAAGCAGACGGGAGCGGCGAGAGGCATGACTTGCACCACGAGAACCACGGCCTGTTCTTGCGGCAGCCACAGACAGTGCACGGCGCCGCCACGGCTGCAACTGCGAAGGAGCGTACGTAGGTTTGTTAGGTAGCGACGCCGTCGACACTGCCGTCGATGGATTCGAACCCCCCCGACCCCGCCCTGGAGCTCCTGGTGGACCCCCCGGGGCCTCCTGGGACGGCTGGCGGTGCGGGCGAAGGGGCCGAGGCGGCCCCTCCTCCATCCCTGACGGCCACCCCCCCTCCGCGGGCCATCCTGGACTGGGGGGCTGTCAGGGTCGACAACGCAATAGGAGGGGGGCACAAATTCGTGTTCCGTCAATCGTGTGATTTCTGTCGTAGGTGTGCCAGGTACGCCCGCGACAGATGGTCGGGCATAGTTTCCCCATGTTGCCCTGGGGCCCGAAGGGTGATCGGGGGTGGGCTAAAGAGACTTTGGTAGGGTACACTTCCCACCACTGGAAAGCCCCTGTGAGGCTAGCCCTCAGAGGGTACGGCATCCTGGCTCGACTCGGGGACCGCCCGATACGGCCAGGATGTCACGCGGCGCGATTCCATGGGGCATCGTGTTCTTTCGATCGGCAGAATCCAGCAGAATCAAATTCCTCCTCCTCCTCCTCCTCCTCATCCTCCTCCTTCCCCCCGCTCCTCCTCCTCCTCCTCCTCCTCCTCCTCCTCCTCCTCCTCCTCCTCATCATCATCATCATCATCATCATCATCATCATCATCATCATCATCATCATCATCATCATCATCATCATCATCATCATCATCATCATATCCTCCTTCCTCCTCCCTCCTCCTCCTCATCCTCCTCCTCCTCCTCCTCCTCCTCCTCCTCCTCCTCCTCCTCCTCCTCCTCCTCCTCCTCCTCCTCCTCCTCCTCTCCTCCCCCTCCCCCCCCCTCCTCCTCCTCCTCCTCCTCCTCCTCCTCCTCCTCCTCCTCTCCTCCTCCTCCTCCTCCTCCTCCTCCTCCTCCTCCTCCTCCTCCTCCTATTATTATTATGTTCCGCCTTCGTCTTATGATTATTACTACTATTAGTAGTGTCATTGTTCTTCTTATTATCATTTTTAGTTGTACCACTACTGTTGTTCTTAGTGTTCGCAGTATGCTTCGTGTTCTTAACATCATGTGTATTATTCGTACGAGTAATGTCGTTTGATTCGTCGCCTGAGTCCCCTTATTATTATTCAGCTTATTATGCTCCGTAATACTACTATTATTAACCTGAGTATTAGTACTCGTATTATTAGTAGTAGTAGCATCCTTCTTGTTAGTATTATTCTTAGTATCCTTCATAATATTATCAGTCGTATTCTTCCCCATATCCTAAGATGGGGTTATTGCTATTACTTGGACGCCTCCTACTCCTTCTCCCTCTTCTCCTCCCCTCCTCCCCATACCCAGACTTACTCATACACAGACTGACTCACACTCAGACCTTCTCAGGCACAGGCTTACTCACACACAAAATTTCTCATACTCAGACCTACTCATACTCAGACCTACTCCTACTCAGACTTACTCATGGTGAGACTCACGCACGCCCCGTTCGCGGCCTTTTTGTAGGGATGCCTTAAGCGGTTTGTCTGCTTGGTGTCCCAACACCCTTCGCTTTCGTAGCAAGTTTGGAGGATGTCTCGAGCGAGGCGCTCAAGTTCACCACCCTAAGGGGAGCCGCCGAAGGGTATTTCACGGTCCCGTTCGCGGCCGGTTTGTGGGGATGTCTCAAGCGATTTGCATGCCTTCTGTCCCAACATCCTTCACTTTCGGAGCAGATTTTGAGGATGTCTCGAGCGAGGCGCTCATTTTCACCCCCCCTAAGGGGAGCCGCCGAGGTGTATTTCACGGTCCCGTTCGCGGCCATTTTGTGGTGATTTCTCAAGCGGTTTTTCTGTCCCAACATCCTTCGCGTTCGGAGCAGATTTGGAGGATGTCTCGAGCGAGGCGTTCATTCTCACCCCCATAAGGGGAGCCGCCGAAGTGTCTGTCACGGTCCCGTTCGCGGGAGCCGCCGAGGTGTATTTCACGGTCCCGTTCGCGGCCATTTTGTGGTGATTTCTCAAACGGTTTGCCTGTTTTCTGTCCCAACATGCTTCGCTTTCGGAGCAGATTTGGAGGATGTCTCGAGCGAGGCGTTCATTCTCACCCCCATAAGGGGAGCCGCCGAAGTGTATGTCACGGTCCCGTTCGCGGGAGCCGCCGAGGTGTATTTCACGGTCCCGTTCGCGGCCATTTTGTGGTGATTTCTCAAGCGGTTTTTCTGTCCCAACATCCTTCGCGTTCGGAGCAGATTTGGAGGATGTCTCGAGCGAGGCGTTCATTCTCACCCCCATAAGGGGAGCCGCCGAAGTGTATGTCACGGTCCCGTTCGCGGGAGCCGCCGCGGTGTATTTCACGGTCCCGTTCGGGGCCGTTTTGTGGGGACGTCTCAAACGGTTTGCCTGTTTTCTGTCCCAGCATGCTTCGCTTTCGGAGCAGATTTGGAGGATGGATGTCTCGAGCGAGGCGTTCATTTTCACCCCCCTAGGGGGGGGGCGCCGAAGGATATTTCACGGTCCCGTTCGCGGCAGTTTTGTGGGGATATATCAAGCGGCTTGCATGTTTCCTGTCCCAACATGCTTCGCTTTCGGAGCAGATTTGGAGGATATTTCGAGCGAGGCGCTCATGCTCACTCCCCAGGTGGGCCAGATTTTGAGGATGTCTCGATCAGTTTGCCTGTTTTGGTGGCCAGACTCGTGGGCACAGGAGGCTCCAACAGCCTCCAGGAAGCCCCAGGAGACCACATGAGGTCCCAGGAGGCATCAGGAGGCCACAAAAAGACTCAAGAGGCCACAGGATGTCCCAAGAGGCTCCAAGAGGCCCCAGAAAGCTCCAGGAGGCCTCAGGAAGCCACAGGAGGCCCCAGGAGGCCACAGGATGCGCCAGGAGGCCTCGGAAGGCAACAGGAGGCCCCGAGAGGCCCCAGGAGCAGGAGGCCTCAGAAGGCAACAGGAGTGGCTCCAACCCCATGTGTTTTACGTACGCTCTTATAGACTGGGCCTCACCTGGAGCACGAACCCTTGACGTAATACGTATGTCTCTATAGATTGCCCTTCTCCAGTGTACACAATCCTAACTGTTTTATCTATGTTCCTATATCTTGGGCCTCTCCTGGGGCACGAGTCATTGGTGTTTTACGTGTATCCCTATAGACTGCCCTTCTCCTGCGGCTCCAATCCGCAATGTTTTATGTACGTCTGTTGCTATATATTGGGTCTCTCCTGGGGCACGAATCCTCCCTAGCAGGTCCCAGGAGGCCCCAGGAGGCCCCAAGAGGCTCCTGGAGGCCCCAGGAAGCTCCAGTAGGTTTCAGGAGGCCCCAGGAGGCCCCAGGTTCATGCGCATAGGCGCGCTCGTACTACTGAGGCTCATCCACACTCCAATTCATTCGCAGTTAGATTCATGACCAGACAGTCACAACTGAAGCCCGCTTGTATTCGAAAACTCTTGCGCCTACACATTCACGACGGACAGGTCCATGCGAATAGATGCACCTATGGGGAGCTCCACGCAGTGAGTAAGTATTAGCTGTATTCGTCTTCACCTTATGGTTATTCTTCTGATTAGTATGTTCATGATTCTTCGTATTCTTATTATTCATAGTGTTCTTCTTTGTCCTCCTCCTCCTCCTCGTCCTCCTCGTCCTCCTCCGACTCCCCTCCGCCCCCCCCTCCTCCTCCTCCTCCTCCTCCTCCTCCTCCTCTTCCTCCTCCTCCTCCTCGTCCTCCTGCTCTCCCTCCTCCCTCCTCCTCCTCCTCCTCCTCCTCCTCCTCCTCCTCCTCCTCTCCTCATTCCTCCTCCTCTTCCTCCTCCTCTTCCTCCTCCCACTCCTCCTCCTACTCCCCCTCTTCCTCCTGTTCATCCTCCTCCTCTTCCTCCTCCACCTCCTTTTGCGTTACCCAGACCTTATGCGCAGGCATGAGGCGTTCTTGACGCGAGGCCAAAAAAGAAAAAAATGAACGGCCCGTCGCAAGGAGTACCTGGAGGGCGCCGCGGCAAAGGCGGCACGAAGAGGCAGCGAAATGAATAGGTAGAATAGTAGGCGCTCGCAAGTTAAAGCAGCATGCACCTTTGTACGTTAGGCTCAGAACGCAAGTGAACATAGGTGATAAAATAAATGGCCCTGCGCAAAGTGAGCATGGGCTCAGAACGCAAGTGAACATATGTACATGCTTCAAACAGTGCAAAGGTGGCTTTGCGAAACAGATGCTGGCTACGTGAATTGCAGCCGTAGCGATGGAAGTCCTGTCCATCCCCGACATCGTTGCATGGCCTCTTCGATCTCCCGCCTTGTTTTCAGAGTATGCGCCGTATTGGCAGGCTGCAACTGTGAGAAAAACGTGTTGCAGCAATCGTTGGATGGTTGCCCAGGATTATGGCTGACCCCAAACCGCTGTAACATCGCAGCTCTTGGGATGCTGCCCATGTTGTGCAGTCAAAACAGAGGTGCAGGATACGCCATTGTAGGCTCGTATTGTACACCCTGCGAAATGCTTAAGAAATCATGGGTTAAGAAATTCATACTCTCGGAACTTGAATAAAAACCCAACATGTCTACTCAAATCTTAGGATTTACATTGAAACGTTAAGAATAATCGAGACTCTGGCCGAAAACTTAAGTTTTCTTAAGCATCGCCTAAGGTGTACAGTGGCCCCTCTGTGCCAGCAGTAGGCCCGCTCTGTTGGCCAGCACTAGGCCCGCTCTTCGGTTCCTAGGTGAAGGGACCACCGTCACCGTGTTTGTGTCAGGGATATGGAGGGGTATGCATGTGAGAACGAAATGAAAAGTAGGTCGGGTATGCTGCAAAGGCTGGCCTGTGAAATAAAATAAAGCCTGTGGGAAATAAGGCTTGGAAAGCGCATTGGATACAGCGCTGTCT